>CM062819.1:618855647-619027378 GCA_031772625.1 Pinus tabuliformis | reverse complement strand
CTCCTCTCTCTCTCTCTCTCTCTCTCTCTCTCTCTCTCTCTCTCTCTCTCTCTCTCTCTCTTTGCTTCTATTGCTCGCCCCCCTCTCTCATTCCCTCTTCCTCCCTCTTGTACTCTCTTTCTCTTTCTACATTCCATCTTTGTGTCTATTCTTCCTTCCTTTATTGTCCTTTATCTCTCCATCCCTCCCTCTCTCTTCCTCACTCTCCTCCCCTCTAGTTCTATTTCTATCTCCCCATATCTATTTATCTCTTTGTCTCTCTCTCTCTCTCTCTTCGCACTTCATCGATCCCCCTTCCTCTATTTCTCTATCCCTACTTCCCTCACTCAGTTCATTCCTCACAATAACCCCCCCTCTATCTACAACTTTGTCTCTATCTCCCTTCCTTATCTATCTCTATCTCTCCCATCCTCTCGCTCTCTCATTCTCATCCCTCTTACATCATCCATCTATTTGCCACTCTTCCTCTCTCTTCCTCCCTCCCCCCCCTCTCTCTCTCTCCCCACTTCACAACATCCCCCTCCTACTTTGTGTCTTTATTGCTCCCCATGTTCAGAACAAATATATCCTTCCCTCTCCCTTCCCCACCCTCTTTCCTTATGTCCCTCACTTATTTGCTCTCACTCACTCTATCCCCCTCACTCACTAATTCATTCTTTCTCATGCCCTAGCCCCCTTCACTCTCTTGTCCCCTTTATCCCTCCCTCTTTCACCCTCTCCTCCCCTCACCAAAACCCACCTCAACCATTTCCCAACAACTCATTCTTCCCCACACCTCACCCTCTCCCTTTATCTCTCTCTTTCCTTCTCTATTTCTCTCCCTCGGACACTATATCCATCCCTCTCTCACCCTCACCATCCCCCAAACCCACATCAACCATTTCCCATGTGTTAAATTCATTAGTTGTAGGAATAGATCGATGTTCCTATCACTAGAAACATGCACATATTTTTCACAGTCGGAATGCACACATGTAGTTGGTACTAAAAATGTGTAGGCACTATGTGTATACTGACTCTGTTACTTTGGATATATGTTCAAGATCACTAGGTTGGTGATTCTGGCTATAAATACATGAAAACATCAATTTTTGAGAAAGCCAATGTATATCTCTAACTTTAACATTTTTTTTCTATAATTTGAACAAATCCATTATTGATGAAACAACATAATCATATAGAGAGAGAGAGGACTCTGTATGAGTATGTAGTTTCATCGAAATATATATATGTGTGTGTGTGTGTGTGTGTGTGTGTGTGTGTGTGTGTGTGTGTGTGTGTGTTTTTACCATTCTTAATATGTTTTTGTCTTAATAAATATATCAAGATCTTAAAATACATCCCTCATTTATTTCCACTCTAACTTTTTGAGGCCTTAACATTTGGGGAAAAAATAAGGCACACTAGAGGAGATTAAGACCTAAAATCTAAAAAAATGGATTGTTTGATAATGGTAAGACCCTTATAGGTTGCACTAATGGAAGACATGGTAATGTCAAGGATACAATGACTTTCATAATTTGAAACAATTTTTTTATATATAATTAAGATTATGAATTTTGAAAAACTAGTAGTGCACCAGAACAATATATTCTCTACAACTTGGCATATCTTTGTAGCAAGGTTCCATCATTTTGATACTCAAAGGTTGCACCAATAGAACCTTATGAAATATATTTTTTAAGGATTAAATTATTATGCTACTATTATGGTTTTAAAAATCATACATATAGAATATAGTTGAATATTCATTAAAAAATATGTAATTTACTATTAAAAATAATAAAAATTGGGGGATTTTATCAATTTAATCATACATATGTAAAAAAGATTTAAATTTTTAATCAAATTGGTGAATATTTTTTGAGAGAATGTCCAAAAAATATGTAATTTACTATTAGAAATAGTAAAATTGGGGGATCTTATCCAATTTAATCATATATATGCAAAAGACAATTAAATTTTTAATCAAATTGGTGAATATTTTTTGAGAGAATGTCCAAAAAATAAGGGATTGGGAAAATTTTTCCTAATTTATATTTTTCATAAAAAAATAATGTTCCAATATCTTGAAAACTAAAAATTCACATAGCTACATTTTCTACCAGTATAGATATATCTTAACCATGAATCTAGAAAGGGCCAAGAGGATTAAATTTCTTGATGTGTAAAACTCTTTTAGAGTAGAAAAATTCAAAAAATATTTACACATCAAGTGATTTGATCCCTCATGATGTGTGATATAGTCATGGTCATGATGGATCTATATAGATTTTCTCTCTCTACACACACAATGTTTAATTTTCTATTTTTTTAATTTCATTTTTGAATGCATAAATAGATTGAATTCCTTGAAAACCCCTTTAAACACTCTGATTATGTTTAAGGTAATTTTTAAGGATTCAATTAGTATGCTTCTATATAGCATTATATGCCACTATTCTGGTTTGAAAAATCATACATATAGAATATAGATGAATATTCATTAAAAAAACATGTAATTTACTATTAAAAATAGTAAATTTTTTGGGAGCTTTACCAATTTAATCATATATATGTAAAAACAAATAGTCAAAATTTTCACGCATTGGTGAATAGCCTTTTTTAGAGAATGTCCACAAAATAACCAATTGGGAAACATTTGCCCCTAAAAAAATCCAAATTTATATTTGAATAAAAAAATGATGTATGAAAACTCAAAATTCACATAGACACAATTTCTACCAATATATATCCTATTAGCCATGGATCTCAAAAGCACGAAGATGGATCTAATTTTTTGATGTTCAAACCTCCTTTAGCGTTTTTGAATGCACAAATGGATTCAACTCCTTGAAAAATCCTTATAGATTACACAATCTAAATTTACAATTCCAACAAATCTCTATTGGATTTTAGACAAAAGAAAAAATATATCTAAAAATCAACAAATAAAATAATGAGGCTTAGACTTAAAATGTTTTAACCATAACAATTCATTTTTTCAATTACTTTTTATAGTAATAAATAGTTTCTTTTTAACTATATGTCATATATATTTTTCATTGAAATATTCTACTTAAAACGAGAATTGAAATATTTCATTATTTTATCTAAAATGAGTATTGAAATATGTTCCTCATGCATCACATTATCAATATTAAAGTGTTTTTTTGTAATTAATATATTCTTAAATACATATAAATATTGCTTAACCTTACATATTGAAACTTCCTTCTTATTACTGTTTTTAAGTAGTAATTAAAGAATTTTACTTTCAATTACTTTATTTTTTTGGACATTGGAATATTTTGTTATGGTGAATATTAAACTTTTTTTTTTTTATATATTTTCTCTTTCTATATGTAAAATTGATATTAAAATAAATTAACTCTTTTAGATATTCAAATAGTTTATTCAAGTTATATATTGAATTACTTGGATATTCAAATAGTTTATTCAAGTTGTATATTGAAATATTTGTAAAAAGTATAGGAGTTATTTATCTTTTTCATACCTAAAAGTGAAAATATAAGATTTTTTTATTTTAATTATTTTATCTCTTTCAAAAGCTGATATAAAATTATTTTGCTTCACATGAGAGTGAGAGTGAAATATTTTTCCCACACATCGCCAAAGTGAAAGTAGGATTATTAATGTTTTATAATTCTTTTAATTAAAACTAACCAAATATGTATATACATTTTTGTTTTTTATTATAGCCAACATTGTTTCTAATTTAGAGAATATTTTATTTTTAGTTTAAAAGGGAAACTTGCCAACTCCACTTTGCGTACTAATGGAATCACACATCCCCTCATACTAAGTCATAGAATGCACTTCTCAAAATAATAAACAAAAATAAATACTAAGATAGCCAAATCATTCTCCTATATTTCATCTTTTTACAACATTTTCAAATTCATTGTATAAATATTTCTAATCATCCTTTCAAAATTAACAATTTATTATTTTTCTAAATTTTCATTTCCACTAACATCCATTACCCATCGCCCAATTTCAAGAAACAAGTAGAACTTGGTTTTTTGTTTGTCCACTTGGCTTTTTGTTTGTCAAGCTTGATATAACTACATGGTTGTTGAAGGTATTATATACCCACTTAAAAAACAAACAATGTGAAGTGACGTGACTAATTAATACACTAGTTTCATTCTGAGCTAATTACTCCACTAGTTTCATTCAAAGAAGTGACTAATCGATACACTAGTTTACATCTTCATGTGATTAGTTTTAATTTTTTCTAAATAATCTAACTTTGTATGCTTTTTCGTAACATAGTATGAATAATTCAATTGATTATGTTGTTTTTCTATGTTTTACTTGATTATGCTATCTCTGGATGTTTTAGTTAGATATAACATATTAAATTTGATGAATGATGTGGGATAGCCAAAATGGTGGGAAATCATGGAGCATTATCTAGTTTAATAAATCTAAGACATGGATAGGTAAGACATTGAGATAGTGTTTGAAAATTTCAATAGAGAATTCTTATATGTCATAGATTCATTAAATTGATGGTTAAAGATGGTAAGAAGGATTAAATGGTCAAGAAAAAAGCAGTAGAGAAAAGGTTTTGAATTGTCTTGAATGTGTGATTATTTAGGTGTATTGTATAAATTAAAATTACATGTAAATAAAATAAAAAGATTAAATTTTTTCCAAATAAATTTTGGATTAAAATGAAATTGATTAATGATTATAATAATTTATAATTTTTTACTAGTTAAATTTTATTTATTTATTTATTTTTTAAATATTTTTTATAATTTTAAATTTCTTTAGATTTCAAAATTATATTTCGATTTATGAACATTTTTACCATCTAAGGTCACACTTTGACCTTGGGAAGCAAAATGTATGAATAGAGCAGTGAAATGCATTTTATAGGGAAAGTCAAATGGCTTAAATGAAGCAAACTACTTCCAATTACATCTTGGTTATCATAAATAAAAAGTAACCTCATTGCTAATAAAAATTACCCTCGTTGGGAAGGTGTTAAAGTATGGTTCATCTAACTGATAATAAAAATGAATAATGACAAATTCGGATGACCGAGGGCGATCAAATGAAAGTCATAATCAAGTGAAATTCACAACAACACAAGACAATATTGTTTGTAAAACTCTAAAAGTACACAAATTTTGAAATATAAAAAATTTGTTACAAATAAATTTGTATTTTTTATTTTCAAAATTATTAATAAAAAATATTAGAATTTAATATTTCATAAATTATATGATAAATAATTTACGAATAAAAAAAAAGCCGAACATTTGCTAAAAAGATGCTTGAAGTATATCTCATAAAAACAATTTTCAAATCTTTATTTAAATACAATCTCACAGTTTGGAAGCTTTCTAATCTCATCGGGGATCACCATCAAATTACATCCCCAAAGGCCGAGATACTTCAGATTTTTAAGTTCTCCTATTCTAGAAGGCAACGATCTTAACTTTTTACAACCGTCCAGATACAAGAATTGAAGATCTGAAAGATTACCAATCTCTTCAGAGATATCTCCAATGTCAGTTAAAGCCAAAGAGAGAAATTCAAGTCTTCTCAATTGCCACAATGATGTTGGCAATGATTGTATGGCCGTGCCATGAAAATCCAATATCCTTAATGAGGAGAGGTTGAGTAAAAATGCTTCTGGAATTTCTTTCAATCCCTCATTCACTCCCAACAATAACGAAACTAGTTTGGGACATCTCAATTCTTTTGCCGGCAAAGACTTTATATCATTTAGCGAAAGTGATATTCGCCTGCAATCATCCGAATTTAGAATGTCAGGGAAATGTTGAAGACATTGACCTGCCCTCAATACACAATTCTCCTGGTTCTCGCCAATATAAATTGCCATGTCGTGGACAACATCGTGAACTCCAATGACACCCTCTTCCACCCGGAATAAGCAACGACTTTCAAGCAACCTTACATAGCTTTCCCCGGTCTTTAATACATACTCATACTCCGCATCTTCTTTCGTCTTAACTAGGCCTTCTGATATCCATAATTGCGCCATCATCTCCACCGGTATTCTAGCGTCTTCACCGAACATGCCACAGAAAAGAAAACTGCTTCTCAAATTGGCATCGGGCAGACTATCATAACTCCATCTCAATGGTTGATACAATTCTCGATCAATTCGAGGATGAGTAATTGGAAAATTTAAATCCACTTTTCGCATCTGTTTTAAAGCAAACTTCCACTCATCTACAGCTGTGTTGCCCATCATTGTCGAGGCTATTACCTTTATTGCCAATGGCAACCCTTTACACTCCTCGGCCACCTGTCGTGCAGTATTTTCTATATCCTCTGGAACATGGCTGTCTTCAAAAGCTACTCTCAAAAACAACTCCCACGCCTCCTCGCTTCGTAGGGGTTGTATTTCCATGAACTCTTTTGCATTCATTTCTCGAATTAGATCTCTATTTCGAGTTGTGAAGACGACTTTGCTTCCTCTGTTCTTCCCAAATTCCACACCCAATTCTTTCAGATAGAGTGCCCCCCACATGTCGTCTAAGACCAAAAAGAATTTCTTGGTCTTCATATATGCACACAGCTTCATCTTTCCCATGTCAGCAGAACAGTTGGCGAGATCTAAATTAATTGCAGAAGCAATATGATTTTGCATTTGCAGAATTGGAAATTGGGCGATTGTAACCCAAATCACATGATCAAAAACGTCACTAACCTTGTAGGTGTTGTAGACCTTTTTAAGCAACGTGGTTTTTCCCACACCACCCATACCGTATACACCAATAATGCGAACATGGGGAGCTTCCAAAATCCATCTCTGTAGCTGTGCCTCGGCAGATTTGATTTCCAATCCGACCAATCCGGTGTCGGGTTCATCCTGAAGTAGTAGGCCTGGCTGTTGTTGTGCAGAAGATGCAATCTGCTGAGCACTGCAAAACACGGAAAAGTCGGTTCTAAGCTGATTATGGAGCTCAAGGATGGTTGTGTTCCACTCTCGGATTTGCTTAAAGACATTGGGCTTGCACACGAGTGATTCAATACACTGCTGTAGCCACGGGCGTTGTGAACGATGGATCAAGTCTCTGGCCTCTCCAACTTTGCGTTGCATCCTTAGCAAACAGTTCTTCAGAGAATCCGGTGCCTCCCTCTGCTGATCTTGAAATTGAGAATTGATATCAAGCAAGAGGCCCTTCATACGATTTAACTGCTCCTCCAGAAGCTCACGGTTGCCATCTAAGTGAATTAGATCGTCTATCTGTTGGATGACTTGTTGGATGATTGGAACAAAAATAACGTTGCTAATAGTGTTACCTACGGTTCCCGTTACAATATCCATTGCTTGTACCAACAGCAGGTGAGATCAGAGCAGCGTAGCAGATGAAATTAGAGTAGAATAGAATAGAGTATGGATTAAAAAAACAAAGCCGAAATAAAACGGGCCGGCAGATTGTGAATATAAGAAGAAGCAGCAAACATTAACAAAAAGAGATGTCTATCCGACTTGAAGGCTCTCACCAGTTATTCATCGTGAGATGCTAAAATTCATTTAATATGGAAGACCCACCTAAGAGGATGATGTTATGTCACTTGATGTCCAACTGTAAACTTAATAATGGACAATGATGTTGGGTCAGGGTCCAGCTGTAAACTTAAAAAATCAATCGTTGATTTTGTTGTTCAGAGTTTTCGAGATGAATTAAAGATGACCATACAAAATGGAATCAATTATTGATTTCAGCTATGATATAGAAATTCCAACTACTATATCTTAGTCATTAAAGGTGAGAAATCACTTTGCTAATCAATTTATGGGCATTGTTTCATTGACACGGACATCTCTGACGTGTACAATATTTGAGAGTGGTCATTAATGAATGTTTGACTTCAATATTCGTCTCCCTTTCCTGAAAATCACGGGTCCTTTATGTTCAATGATACAGCGAGGCAAGGAAACTTCTCACCTTTCAACTGCAACAATTTTAGAGTCGGCTAGAGCGAGCAAATGAAACTTCTCACCTTTCAACTAGCTAAAAAGTCTAAACACGAGAGTTGAAAATGTAGGAGGCGGCGTGGGAAACTGAGACGTACGAATTACGATTATCTCAAAGGTCTAACGGGAAAACCAATGCAATCGAAGATAATCGGGCACGTAATACACAATCTTCAATAGGTTAGAGACGCTTTCTTCTCCCATATTATTAATATAAAAACGAAATTAGAAATAGTAAAATATAAATTTTTAATTATATCAATTAAATGATTGGTATGGTTCGTAAATGTTGATAGGAATCACTAACTAGTGTAGTGATATAAATTAAAATATTTATAAACATTAATATATAATAAATATTTTTTTATAGGGTAATATTTTTTTTATAGGGTGATTTTTGTGCTAAGTAAAAGACATGGAGGGTATTTAACCCCAATATATGCAGTATGGGATGACATGAAGTATCTTCAACACATTTGAGGCGATCCACGAGAACTGATGGTTCTTGAAGGGTGTTGTGGTATATGTGATATGTGGGATCTTTTGGACAGACATTGGATTTGCATGGTAATGGGCAGAGGGAAATTTGTAGGAAACATCTATGTTGGAGTGTAGGGTGGCTTATTATCCTTGTCATCCCTGGCTCCCCAACTTGTAATAGTTTCATCCCTTGTCGTGGTAGTAGCTCCAAATAGAATGACTTAGGACCCAAGTTTATGGTGGTCACACAGAGACCTAGTAAAAGGGAATTGAGGAGAAGCACTTAATAATTGGAGTTGATAGTTATGGTGACTCTATGTGCGACCATTTCATTTCCAAGCTCGCTAGTTAACTTCTCCCCCATAGCCTTTGGGTTTGTTCATATTTTTTCCCTTGTTTGGGCTGTTAATTTGTATGGTGGAATGGTTATTTTGCCTCGGGAAGTCGTGGATGAGTTTATGTTTGTTGGGGGTAAGCCCCTCCTGGTCTCTATCGTGTGTTCATTACTCATAGTCAATTGGGGAGGTAATGGTGTTGTTTATGGGGTTCCTCCTCTGTATGTTGGGACTGAGAACCATTTATGGTTATGGTTTTGGTTAGTGTCAGAAGTGACAGTATGCCAAATCCATTCCAGCGTGTAGTTCTATAACTCTTCTTGGTCTCCTTGTCTTGGAAGGGTGGGTGTCAGTTTCTCTAAGCATAGGGCGTGGGATTGATGGTCTTTAGTGGACTTTCCACGACCCATGCAACGCCAGTGAGGTCGTGCTCATAGAGGCATAGGCCTTGTGGCCATGGAGCAGACCTTTTGGCAAAGATTCAAGACTTTAAGGAGGAAGTAGACCAATAGCCACCTTCGTCCCCTGGTAGAATCGATTTTCCACCTCCATTTGATTCACTGGAAAACCAAATTCAAGAAGTCACCACCATCTTGGGGCAACTCACACGTGATCAACATGATGATCGGAATGAAATCATTTCTTTCATGAATGACCTTTAGCATAACCAATGACACATGATGGATAGACTAGTATCCTTGCATTGAGGACAAAGAAGGGTCAAGGACAGAGAAGGATCCTGGCGAGGGTGGATGGATTGGAGGGAAGATTGGAATATATGGAAGCACACATTGATGATGGACTTCGTCCCCCTCCATCTCCAAGAAATGGACCAAACATTCCAAGAGCTAGGTAATCTTATTGATTTATGATGAATATTGGATCTATTTTGGTTTTGGGGTTTTTTTGTCTTTTTTTGGGCAATCTGCATATGGTCTCTATGTGTACTACAATTATTGTCAATGTGTTTTTGTCATTATCTTCTAGACAACAAGACTAGTAGGAATGAGGCCACGAGTAGACTAGTACCAAGTTTCTCACGTTGTACTCTTCTTCATATGAATTAGAAATGCGTCATTCACAAAAAAATAAAATAATAAACATCAAAACTCTTAAAATACATTTCATATTGCCTATATTAAAAAAATCCATAAAAAAATATTAAAATTATAACTTTAATTTAAATTATTATTATTATTATTTATACTACAAAGAAGTAGTATATGAGTTAAACAATATTTTAATCATCGAGATTCATCCCCACTTTGCCATGAGAATTCTTAAATTGTAAATATCTTTTGTTACAATACCATGGACCAATACTATGGCTTATCAATATTACATACCCAATATGACACATGTTGATATGACTTTTTTTTTGATTAATTAATTTGAGATAAATTAATTAAAGGAGTAAAACTAACTTGGAGATAAATCTTAACCCTTGATTTGTGTAGTGTGTATAATTATGAGGGATGAAATCTCTTTTCATTCTAAAAAAGGTTTGCACCTTAAGAGATTTGGTGCCTCTTGGCACTTGATAGATTAACCTATAGGAGCTACTACTTGTCTTCCTCTCTCTTGGTAGATTCAAGATATGATGGATTAACCTCTAGGAGCTAAGACTTGTCCTCGTCTCTGTAAATCAGGTCACAATCCAAGGGATTTGAACCTTGGATCTCTTTAATTTTCTCATGACTCACATTATTTGGATCACCAAATGAGTTACCCACTCTGCCAGTTTAATTATTAATTATAATTATTATTATTATTATTTTTAATATTAATTATTAATTATAACTATTTATTTTATTTTATTTTACTAAATCAAAATATTTAACAAGTGTAATATGTATTGTTGCTACTTAGTACCTGCCTCTCATGTAAAAAGTAATTAATAATGATAAATAATAATAATAAATTTATTGATGCAGTATAAAAATTGAGTTGGATTTTAAGTTAGAGGGAGTTAGTTGAAGCAACGTGAAGAAGTTAGTTGTGAGAGATAGATTGACATTTAGAAAATTGATGTTATAGAAATTTTGGACTTTGTAAATCTTAAATTTGCGTAAAAGAAGAATCCACGTGAAATAATGTATGGAAGAGAAGTCTAAATAGAATCATTGACTTATGTAGCTAAATAAAATTAAGAGACTTAACTAGAATTATTAATATGAAATATTGGAAAAAGAAATGTATTGATAATATATTAAACTTCTTAAGTATAATGACTAGATCACTTTTACTTTCTAATTTATATTTACACTATTCTATCTAAAATAGTCTTAAATTCATTCCAAAAAATAATGTTATTAGATATCATTTTTTTTTAATTAATTTTTTCTATAAACCTATTTTAAAATTAGATACAAAAATATTTATAAATTTAAATTTATTTAAAAATTAATCAAAATGACATATCTTTATAATTAATGAGTAATATCACCCAAAAATAAATGCTCATGTTACCAAATATTAAATATGTAAAATTAATTATAATACGAGGGAGTTGAGGTTTGAAGATTATCTTTACATTCACATACTTGCTTATGACCCAGTTACGCTTTGATCCAATTCTAGTTGGATTTGCCAAAAACACAGAGTACCACGGCTTTGAAGTTTCTATTGATTTCCTCTTTTTAGATGCTTTGAAGTTTCTATCGATTTAGTCTTTTTAGTTGAAGTGTGAACATTTGTAATGCTTTGAGAAATGCATCAATACCATCACATCAAATTCATGAAACTATAAGTTTAAGTTTTATTTCAAAATATAGATTTTCTAATTTACATTTGAAAAGGAGGAGGTGTTCAAATAATAATGGTAATATTATTAATGGCATTTAAAGTGAGAAAGAAACATTTGGATTTCTAAAAAAATATATTAAAATATTACAACTATTGATATATGATATAACACCTAAAAACATCATATATATGATAATTTTATAATTATTTCTGTCATAGTCAAACCCCATAGCTCACAATTGATCCAGTCATATAAATCAAAGTTACATATAAATTCGAATTCCCACTATAGTGGATATTTACAAACATATAAATCAAAGTTACATATAAATTCGAATTCCCACTATAGTGGATATTTACAAAACTATATAGTCAAACTTATTTGATTAACTAAACATATATAATAATTTAATTAAAATATAAATTTACAATATATAATTAAGCCAATCTACATACTAATATATATTAATTTAGGTATATATGTTTATAAAATAATAATATCATATCATAATATGATTTTACATCTTATTCTATATATATATATAATCGACTTCATAATTTAAATTTTTGCCTCTACCCAAATTAAAAAAAAAAAAAAAAAAAAAAATCTATTCAATTTTTTCAACATAAAACTCATAAAGTAAGCGCACAACTTATTTAAAATTACGAAAAAAAGCCTAAACTATAATTATCTCACGAAAAAGATATTGTACGATGAGATATTATGATGTAAAATATTAAATTGACCTATATAATATTGTACGATCAGATATTAGGGTGTAAAGTATTAAATCAACTTTAAACTTTTTATGTTGTGTAGTTATTTGAGAATTGTTTTTTCTTTTTCTCATTTTTTTTATTAAAAACCAAATAACTTTATGTAAAATTATAAAATATATTAATTCAGATAATAGCTTTTATGATTGTGCCTTTCTATTTTTCATCATGGATCATTGGATTATCTACACTGTTTATTAATTTTTATAAAATATCTTTAAATTTTCTATTTTTCATCATGGATTTTTGAATTATCTACATTATTTATTAATTTCTTTAGAATATTTTTGAATTTTGTTTATGATGGTGTCTTTTTATTTTTCATCATGGATTTTTAAATTATTTATATTGTTTATTAATTTTTATAAAATATCTTTCAATTTTATATATTGCTTCTTTGAATTCTTTAAATTATTATTAAATTAATATTATTAAAATGGTATTCAAACCCTTAAAAAAACGTCTCGACATGCCGGACATTAACCGCATTACGAAAATCAAAATTTATTTTTATAATTAACAAATATTTAATTTAATATTAGAATATTTAATAATTATTATAAAAATTTTAAAAAAATTATTTTATTTAAAATTATTAATTAAAAATAAAAAATAATTATAATATATCTTTTTTTTAAAGGGAGACGAGTCATATTAGAAGCTATATATAACCCATATTTCACAATTATTCACAATATATTTACACTATATCATATGTACAAAATGTGTGATTGACACAATAAATTGCCGGAAAATATTTACATTATATTTTACTTTCGGCAAATATAACGAAACAATGGGTTAAGAAAATCTCTGCCAAACTCGAATGCCTCTTAGCTCAATAATAACGAATTTGACCCAAATCCGAAAAACAGACATACACCACAAATATTGCAATACATAGTATTAAAAAATTCAGTATTTAGGAAAATTAAACATTACTTTAAGAATAATCAATTTTAAAACTCTATTTGTAATAATATATAAATTTGTTAAATTTGTTATTTATTTATAATTTTTTAAGTAACACCCCTAATCCTCACACCCAATCAACTCAATTGAGGGAGCTTGACCTCGACGTCTCATCACAAACGGTCAACGACCTTAGAAGGGAAGTTTCGACCAACCAAGAAACCCATCCAAGCTTATTTATTTATAATAATGTATAATTTGTTATTTATTTAAATGTATAATTTCTAACTTATTTAGAAAAAGAAATTCCCTTAAAAAAATATGTTTAAATGTAAATATATATATTTTATATTTCAGTGGGCGTCACGGCGTCATATGTACAAAATTACAACACGACTTGTTGGCTGGAAAAGTCAGTCGCAGGTCTCAATTCAGTTGGTTTGAAAAAGAAATTCCCTTAAATGTATAATTTCTAACTTATTTAGAAAAAGAAATTCCCTTAAAAAAATATCATTTATTTAAAAGTATTGTTTAAGTGTATATAGATATATATATTTTATATTCCAGTGGGCGTCACGGCGTCATATGTACAAAATTACAACACGACTTGTTGGTTGGAAAAGGCAGTGGCAGGTCTCAATTCAGTTCGGTTGCCTATCCAAGATTCGGTTGGTTTGAAATGAAAACCTACGATTTGAGAGTTTTTGATATCAAATTGAAATAAAATAAGAGTGTCACACCTTTAATCTCATCCGTCCGTTATATCATGTACCTGAAAAAAATATATTATAAAATTATAAATTTAAGTTATTAATATTTTTTTATTAAGTTGAGAGGTTTATTTTACCATTCCATATTAAGGGATGTGAACATTTGTTCGTCTATAATTCAATATGCAGAGATTTATAAGTTTTCTGTCCATCTGTTCTCTTTTAAAATAAAAATAGAAATTAAAAATTATGTTCTAAATTGAAAAATAATGTTTACTATAATAAAAAAATAAATATATTGTAAAATAACTAGAATTAAAAAATGTGTGAATAAGATGTTTAAATCTAATACTTTTTAAAAATATTTAAATATTTATTTCCATATGTCCATATGAACTTCATATATATATATATATATATATATATATATATATATATATTTGTTAAAATAAAATTATTTAATGATGTATAAAAAAAATATTCAATATTGGTTGTCATAAAATATTTTAATACGAATTAATATTAACATATACTTGAAAATATATTAATAATAAAAAATTATTTTAATTTGCATGATAAAATGTCTCAATGCAAATGCTATGTAAAATATTTTAATGTTGATTACATATATATTACATATCATATAAAAAAAATTATTTATATATTATAAATTAATAAAGTTTTATGGTTAAAATATTTATTTGGTCATCTATATATATATATATATATATATATATATATATATCGTATTTAGGGCTCAAAAATACAATTTATACAATGAAAAATAATACATTATATTTTTCACTTTAAAGAAATTTACACGTGACAAAATTTGATTAATTCATCTTGATTTATATTAAATTCATGTTTAAAATAAATTTATATTAACTATTATAAAATAGAAATAATAAAAATCTTATTTTTAAATAAACCCTACCTATTCTCATAATAATGTATCAAAATAAAATAGAAAAAATGTATATAAAAGCATTACCAATATATTAAACAAGGGAAGCTGCGATGCAGCAAGTCCCTGCATCAAGTTAAAAATCTAAGTACTCAAATTCTTTTCCAGATAAATGAGCACTCCGTTGCTACCAACTCTTTTAGCTGTTCAGCACGATCGGCTCCCCATCCAGCGCCCCAGCTTACAAGCTCCCAAGCTCCCCAGCCAGCTCAAGAAAACCAGCCAGCAATCAGCAAACCCCCGGTTAATCTGTATAGTATTTGATAAAAAGCAGTCAGCATAGTCATTCAGGTCAAACCATCATTAAGTAGAACTAATGAAAAATGTTTCAACTCTGTTTGCGAAGATTACTCACAAGCAGTCATGCAGTTACTAAATAGTATCGATCTCTCTCAAATTCTTTTCCAGATAAATGAGCACTCCGTTGCTACCAACTCTTTTAGCTGTTCAGCACGATCGGCTCCCCATCCAGCGCCCCAGCTTACAAGCTCCCAAGCTCCCCTGCCAGCTCAAGAAAACCAGTCATATAGCATCATGCAACAAGTCAATTTGTGTGCTATTAAACCATTGAATTACACCCATTTTATAACTGCAGTGCTGAAGCGAACGCATCTAAGCTTTAATACAGTCATGGGATGCAAGTTTCAGCTCATATTCTCAAAGCAATTACTAACATGAAATACTTAATAAATATCTCCCTCATTTGACTCTAACTCTAACTCTAAGACATTTCTCCATCTCCCACAGGTATAAAGCATCTCTCAATCCATCACAATCAGAGAGTGAGTGCCAAGTGGGTCTTGTCTTTGGCAGTTGGCACAACAGAAAGCTGTGTCGTCTCTGCTACAAAGTTGACAATGCTTAAGGATGCATCATGCAACACAAGAATCCACATAGGATTGCCAGGCTTAAACAAACTATAACAAGTAGAACAAAGACATGAAATAATAAAAATCTATACAAGTTCTTCAGATTTAATTCATTTAACTGAATTATACTAGCGTTGAGGAAGTAGGGTTTGTAGGAAGAAGCAGCAAATAACTTTAGTTGAAAAGCATGGGAAGCACGGATGTGCTCCTGAAAATAAAGAGATATGGAACACAGACAAACTTCAAAAAAGTCAGAAGAAGACTAGTTTAGGCAGGATTAGAAAGTAGAAATGGAGCTCGGCAACCAGTACAATAAATCTTCCTCCAATCTAGATAAGAAATTGGAAGTAAAGACTCAAGAGCGGCCACAACTTGGACTAATCACTTTAGAAAGAGTCATAATCTTGAAAGCAATTTGGCTCAGAAACTCTATTATAATATTGTGTAGGTTGGAAAGATATAATACTGCATTGGTGTCCGGCCTAGAAATTCTGTATACAAGCCTGGAAGATAAGATCACCATTATTTTCAGTCAGTGTAGAGTAATTTGTCTGTCTCATTTGCATGGTTCACACAAAAAGCTGGATTTACCTCTCCGGCTCCTAGGAAGAGGAAGGTATGATCAGCCAATGTTCCACCAGTTGCCTTTAATGATGCAACCAACCCTGCCAGAACCACTGCAGCTGTCCCCTGAAATACAAAAGATGCATCATGCAACACAAGAATCCACATAGGATTGCCAGGCTTAAACAAACTATAACAAGTAGAACAAAGACATGAAATAATAAAAATCTATACAAGTTCTTCAGATTTAATTCATTTAACTGAATTGTACTAGCGTTGAGGAAGTAGGGTTTGTAGGAAGAAGCAGCAAATAACTTTAGTTGAAAAGCATGGGAAGCACGGATGTGCTCCTGAAAATAAAGAGATATGGAACACAGACAAACTTCAAAAAAGTCAGAAGAAGACTAGTTTAGGCAGGATTAGAAAGTAGAAATGGAGCTCGGCAACCAGTACAATAAATCTTCCTCCAATCTAGATAAGAAATTGGAAGTAAAGACTCAAGAGCGGCCACAACTTGGACTAATCACTTTAGAAAGAGTCATAATCTTGAAAGCAATTTGGCTCAGAAACTCTATTATAATATTGTGTAGGTTGGAAAGATATAATACTGCATTGGTTGGGGACAACATAAGCAGAACTTTTGGATTTCATAGCAGAAAGGCAAAAGAAATTCTCATAAACCTATGTCTGCAGGTAATAGAGATTGGTGTCCGGCCTAGAAATTCTGTATACAAGCCTGGAAGATAAGATCACCATTATTTTCAGTCAGTGTAAAGTAATTTGTCTATCTCATTTGCATGGTTCACACAAAAAGCTGGATTTACCTCTCCGGCTCCTAGGAAGAGGAAGGTATGATCAGCCAATGTTCCACCAGTTGCCTTTAATGATGCAACCAACCCTGCCAGAACCACTGCAGCTGTCCCCTGAAATACAAAAGATGCATCCTGATTCTTCATTGAAAACCTGGTTTGTTACATAGGTTGCATTGTAAAATAACCAAAATGATCAGTCATTGTAGGCAAACCTAAATGTCATCATTGAACACGAGATGGGTTTTCCGATATTTTGCCAGCAACTCAAAGGCATTGTGATTGGCAAAGTCTTCAAACTGTCATGAGGACGTAAAATGTCATTTAATCAATCAATTGTGCATGTTTTTCTTTATAGAGGTTTGCTTGGTCTATTGCAAATAGAGTGCAAAAACAAACAGGCTTATTAAATTGAAAATCCTAAAATATTTGTTCATTTATAATCTTCTTGCATGGTTTCAATAACTAGCAAGAATTTTCCAGCTCCGAGACATATCTTATCAAAGTCCCAACAAAATGCTAAAGGTAACTACCATACAAAGTAAATATGTTCATGCAAAAATGATATGAAAATCAATTCCTAAAGTATTTGTTCATTTATAATCTTCTTGCATGGTTTCAATAACTATCATGAGCTTTCCAGCTCCCAGGCATATCTTATCAAAGTACCAACAAAATGCTAAGGTAGCTAGCATACAAAGTAAATATGTTCATGCAAAATGATATGAAAATCAATTATCTTGACAAAAGAAACAAGTGTTTAGCAACTAACCTGTAATTGTGAAATTTACCTGACATCCAAGATCCCCAAGTCCCAGAATGCGTTCACCATCAGTGACAACTATAACATTAACACTCCTTTCACTCCAGTTCAAAATTTCTAGGATCTTACCTCTGCAAAAACCATACCCTCGCAAGTTTTAATGCAGTGAAACAAATTTAAAGGATGAACCTAACAAAAAAGAATTGGAGTTTATAACCTTTCATTCCGCTCCTGCCAAGAGAAATTGTGTAACCCAGTAAACTATACTGTCAAACATATTTTATGCAATTTCCTTCCAGTAGTATCAACCAGCTAAGAAGCTGGTAATAATAAATATATATGCTACTGCAGTAGACAGATAGTTTTCATATTAACATAGATAATAACCACATGCCAAAGATGGCCCACAAGGGACTGACACCAAAACTATTGATGATATTGGAGGGAGAACAGAAAAATGCTCAAACCATTTAAAGGAGAAATAGAAAAATGCTCAGACCATACTCGGGTTTCGATAAAAGTTTGGATATTTCAATAGAAATACCTCGAGGTCCATCAGTGCCATGTATTTCTGCAATGAAGTTTGATATTGGGGAATGTTATTCAGAAGCCTTTTTTCCTGTAGAAATGTAACAATAGGTTTAGCAACCAATAGATAAATCTCACATACGAGATAGTCACAAAAGAAAAAGGAAAAGAAAAGAGTGTTCTTTCACTTCCTGTACTTTGCAAAGAGATAAAACATCTAAATCACAGTAAAGGGAACCATAAAAACTAAAGAGCATTCATTGCAAATATCCAAATCTATGCAAATCAGAGAGGAAATTACTTGAAGTTCTTGTGACAGACAAGCAGGCGGTAGAAGGCCCCTAAGGTAGTGAGTGTCTCTCTCCTTCTCAGTCAATGCTAATCCTTTGTTAAAGTGGGGATCTCGCAATAAGGTGCACCCACTGTTCCAAGAACCAAAAAACAATCAAGTCAGGGTGGTCGTCGTTTCAAGGATTATTTATACGACATTAAGATCATCAAATTCAACGACAGAGAAACAAACCCAAAAGTGTCCCAACAATCAGGAACAATCTTCAACTGTTGAAACAAAAAGAAAAAACTCTTCATTTGATGATTAACTGTGTTCTGTTGAACCAAAAAGAAAAAAACTCTTCATTTGATCATAAACTGTGTTCAATGAGTCAAATTTTCTAAGCAATTAGATGCGGGAAATATAGTTTTATTATCATTTTGGATCACTTTTTAACTGCTGAACCAAAAAGAAAAAATCTTCATTTGATCATTGACAACAATCAATAAGCCAATATTTCTAAACAATAATATGGGGGAAATAATCAAGTTTTAGGAACACCCCTGCAATTGGCAAGATGCTTCCTCCCAACTTAATTGTGAGCATCCACCACCTATCAAAAGGATGAGATGTCACATTAAATGGCTAATGCCATGCCTAGCCCGACTTAGCTGCCATGACAACCTCCTATTTCACAAAATAAGCATACTACACTCCTGTGCAAATTGAACCCTGGTGGGGGTTTAGGGAATATCACCAACCACTCAAGACCCCAAAAGATTTTTAGGTTTATTCTGATTAAATAGAAGTGTATGATTCCAAGCATAAGCAGCATTATTGTTCAAGACATTGATAGGCTGGAGGCTTCGGAACCGCTTTGAAAAATATACCTAATCATTGAATGCTATGCTAGTGCGCCAAATCTGTATAGTATTTGATAAAAAGCAGTCAGCATAGTCATTCAGATCAAACCATCATTAAATAGAACTAAAAAAAATTGTTTCAAGTCGGACCTGCTATTATTGAAGAATTAGTTCATGAGCAGAGTATCGTAATCACTACTATTTAGCTTGTCATAACATAGGTAAATAGAGTGCATTCAATAGTCTTATCACATAGTCTGAAGCCCTATATGACGAGTAAGATAAGCCCCAATAGGGTCCCGAATTGCATATGAATCAATCTGTAACCACTAGTTTATACAGATATCGTAATATCCATAATAGCCTACACAGAGCTTTGTGATTACTAGTTACTCATATTAGAAACGGCTGAGAATATTGGAACATTGAAATATTGAACACTTTCTATAGGTTGTATGTTTCTCTCAGTTTTAGAGCTAGAACTAGAATGCTATGATGTCAAACACTTTGTGAGTAGTTGTTATGAATAATATTGTTGTCTGAATCATGTGAAATTTTATGCAACTTTAATTGTCTGCAGGCTTAATGAAATGCCATTGTGATGGGGATAGCCATTGGAGGCATTTTAATCCATGTAACTTTATTTATTTAACATGTATGTGTTGTTGATGACAGGATTATTACTTTCAGGCTATTACGTAGACCTCCATTTCACATCTAGAGTTTTCAGGTCTCCAAAAACTGTGTAGTCAAGGCCACGACAATTGTGACAATACAGATTAGATGGCTTGGACTGAGTGGTTAAGGTATAGCAGGTGGAAACTATGATATGTGTAATGAATCAATCTGTAACCACTAGTTTATACAGATATCGTAATATCCATAATAGCTTACACAGAGCTTTGTGATTACTAGTTACTCATATTAGAAACGGCTGAGAATATTGGAACATTGAAATATTGAACACTTTCTATAGGTTGTATGTTTCTCTCAGTTTTAGAGCTAGAACTAGAATGCTATGATGTCAAACACTTTGTGAGTAGTTGTTATGAATAATATTGTTGTCTGAATCATGTGAAATTTTATGCAACTTTAATTGTCTGCAGGTTTAATGAAATGCCATTGTGATGGGGATAGCCATTGGAGGCATTTTAATCCATGTAACTTTATTTATTTAACATGTATGTGTTGTTGATGACAGGATTATTACTTTCAGGCTATTACGTAGACCTCCATTTCACATCTAGAGTTTTCAGGTCTCCAAAAACTGTGTAGTCAAGGCCACAACAATTGTGACAATATAGATTAGATGGCTTGGACTGAGTGGTTAAGGTATAGCAGATGGAAATTATGATATGTGTAATCAGGAGAGTAGCACTGGTTACATATCACTATTTATTACCTATGTCGTTTGAGCTACAACCTGTACATCATATTGCTTCTATTCCCCTTGGTCAACCAGCAATCAGTATTAGGTAGTGATCAAACTTGAGTTCGTTGTATACCTTTACAAGCTTTGGTGTGAAGGCTTGGCAAGGTGGGCACCAATGGGCAGAGAAATACAAAGCAATTGTCTTCTCCACAAGCTCAGCTATCGGGACCCGTTTCAAGAATCAAAACATGAAAAAATGATTAGCATCACCCACAAGAGTACCGAGTTTTTACTAGAGTCCATGTCTACTTGTGGTTTAATAGTTAATAACAAGAATCCACCGTGAAAACAACCCAAATTCATACCCTGAGAGATGTAGAATAAAAACACATAGTTTTCCCCACAAGCTCTGCTACTGGAACCTACTGGAAAACACCAAATTGACAATAAGGCCATCATGAAATAAAATCTGTGCATCTATTTTTCCTAAACCCTTACAGGAGCCAATGAAACTCAATCGCCCAATTCAATACATGTATTCAATAGACTTAATGAATACATAATTTATTTCTAGATTTTCAAGTTCAATAGCCCAATTCAGTACATGCTTTCATGAATCATACCTACATTCTCATAAAGAACCCAAATCCAGACTTGCTGGCAGAGAAAAACACAAGCCAAAAAGGGAAAACACCCGCCTTTCTTCCTCCATGGGCAAGGACAAAATCTCGTTCATCAGACACCAGAAGAGACTCTACAGTCTGTGCAGCCCTTAAGGCTTCCTCTTTGCCCTCAGCTCATCAAATCTCTCTGTGGTGAATGGATATCCCTCAACCCCATATTCTTCAATGATCTCCACACCTTCAGTCGTTATAACTCTGCCCTCTCTGTCCAGAAAAACAAGGCACGGAATGCCATCAATCTAGAAGGCCTCATTAAGCTTCTTCCTTGTATTACCATCTGAGAATGGCAGGGCAAGCCATGGCATGGTGTGGTGGTATTCCTCGAATGACTTCTCATCAAAATCCGCAGAAACGAAGAGAATCTCGAAGTCCCCCTTCTCCAATAACTTTTTATAGATTTCAGACAAAACGGGGGTGAAAGCCTTGCATGGAGGACACCAATGGGCAGAAAAGTACAGACCCACTTGTTTCCCTTCCAGTTCTCCAACTTTCACCTGTAGATTACATTGGATTCAATACAAAAATGCAATGTTGCAGCGAAATAAATGATAACAGAGACTATAAGTATAGCAATCGTACCTTGTCTCCATTATTTCTGATCAGGAAATCACGTTCCCCGGCTCAGCTATCGGGACCCGTTTCAAGAATCAAAACATGAAAAAATGATTAGCATCACCCACAAGAGTACCGAGTTTTTACTAGAGTCCATGTCTACTTGTGGTTTAATAGTTAATAACAAGAATCCACCGCGAAAACAACCCAAATTCATACCCTGAGAGATGTAGAATACAAACACACAGTTTTCCCCACAAGCTCTGCTACTAGAACCTACTGGAAAACACCAAATTGACAATAAGGCCATCATGAAATAAAATCTGTGCATCTCTTTTTCCTAAACCCTTACAGGAGCCAATGAAACTCAATCGCCCAATTCAATACATGTATTCAATAGACTTAATGAATACATAATTTATTTCTAGATTTTCAAGTTCAATAGCCCAATTCAATACATGCTTTCATGAATCATAACTACATTCTCATAAAGAACCCAAATCCAGACTTGCTGGTAGAGAAAAACACTAGCCAAAAAGGGAAAACACCCGCCTTTCTTCCTCCATGGGCAAGGACAAAATCTCGTTCATCAGACACCAGAAGAGACTCTACAGTCTGTGCAGCCCTTAAGGCTTCCTCTTTCGCCCTCAGCTCATCAAATCTCTCTGCGGTGAATGGATATCCCTCAACCCCATATTCTTCAATGATCTCCACACCTTCAGTCGTTATAACTCTGCCCTCTCTGTCCAGAAAAACAAGGCACGGAATGCCATCAACCTGGAAGGCCTCATTAAGCTTCTTCCTTGTATTACCATCTGAGAATGGCAGGGCAAGCCATGGCATGGTGTGGTGGTATTCCTCGAATGACTTCTCATCAAAATCCGCAGAAACGAAGAGAATCTCGAAGTCCCCCTTCTCCAATAACTTTTTATAGATTTCAGACAAAACGGGGGTGAAAGCCTTGCATGGAGGACACCAATGGGCAGAAAAGTACAGACCCACTTGTTTCCCTTCCAGTTCTCCAACTTTCACCTGTAGATTACATTGGATTCAATACAAAAATGCAATGTTGCAGCAAAATAAATGATAACAGAGACTATAAGTATAGCAATCGTACCTTGTCTCCATTATTTCTGATCAGGAAATCACGTTCCCCGTTGCAAAGCAAAGAGCTCAAACTGTCATTGGTTGTTTCCTTTTGCACAGCCATAGCAAGCTAACACAATCTCTCTCTCGGTTCCGAGCCAACTTTCTTCCACTGCAATCTCTGAGGGCTAAGAAAGAGAATTTATAGACACAGGAGAACAGACAAGTGAAGATTAGTTTAAACAAATGAGACAGAGACCAGGTAGTTGTACACGAGTAAAAGAAGTATAACCTGAAATGACCAAAGAGGGTATATTAGTGATGTAATTTAACATTAAAAGGAAACGAAGCTCTTGGAAAACTAAAAATTATAACACGTCCATGTGGGCCCGATGAGGGCCACATGGCTCACCTCCTTCTCCGTGGGATAGCAGGGCCACATGGCTCACCTCCTTCTCCGTGGGATAGCATGGAGGGACTAAACCATGCCACTTAACATTGTATCATGGTCATATGTCAATACAGGAGGCAGAAGGATAATCCAACTGTCCACTGCACATGCACCAGTTTCAATTTCATGGCCTTCTAGGTTTGTCTCATCCAGCTGCCAACACTCCCAGATGAGCAGAACACATTAAGCCCTGTTTTTTTCATCTTTTCGCAGAATAGTGGTTGTTTACATACACCTAAACTCCAACAATCCAGCAAGTAGAAAGATGGATCGTAATGGGCATACTGGGTCCAATGGATCACGCCGTATTAAGATACAGATGAACAATACCACAATTGAGTCCTCAGTGGCCACAGAGCACGTAGACATTCGCGAGCTCTCAATAGCTGAAACAGAATTTCTAGGGTTATCAGAGGGCGACTCTAACTGAAGAATTGCGTGGGATAGATGCTCCAATTCCTGCTCGCGCTCCTGAAGATCTTCACAAGGAATCTCATCGACGGGAGCCAAAGCATAATACATTGTCAATGTCGTATTGTTGTCGCTGGAATATTGCCCTCGGCTCTCTTCAAGTCCAAACAGAGAATTCATTGGCGAGATGTTCGTGATTGATATCCAGATTATACATTCGCGAGCTCTCAATAGCTGAAACAGAATTTCTAGGGTTATCAGAGGGCGACTCTGACTGAAGAATTGCGTGGGATAGATGCTCCAATTCCTGCTCGCGCTCCTGAAGATATTCACAAGGAATCTCATCGACCGGAGCCAAAGCATAATACATCGTCAATGCCGTATTGTTGTCGCTGGAATATTGCCCTTGGCTCTCTTCAAGTCCAAACAGAGAATTCATTTTGTGAGAAATTGCACTGAATATCTTTTTGTTCTTGATGAGGCCAAGAACAGCAACCTTGGTCTTCAATGCGTGGGCTGCTTTACCCTTGACAGTATTTGATTTGGATTTCAGCACTGTGCTCAGGACCGACCTCACTTCCCTCACCACCCATGGCAAGTTGTTTAGTCTCTTCTGAGCCCGCTGTTTCAGAAAATCTGGACATTTCTGTACAGGCTGTGGAGCCCCAACCTGTGCTTAGCTTGTTCTGGTTCTATATTAGCCCTGCCTGAAACACATTTTGAACCAGCAACAGCGAAAGCCAAGCAGCCAACAAAAGAACTAGGAGGTGCTCAGGTATGTATCGATCTTACCCATGTTCGTTAGCTTGACTTGTTCTGAATTTCGTTAGCTTAGCTTGCTCTGCTCTGGTTCTGTAAGCTTAGCTTGTTCTGGTTCTATATTAGCCCTGCCTGAAATACATTTTGAACCAGCAACAGCGAAAGCCAAGCAGCCAACAAAAGAACTAGCAGATGCCAATGAAGGAGCTGGAGCTTGGAAGGAGCTGGCTCTGGCTCCCCGTGCAGAGCCATTCACGCAGATGGCAGCATAGGCGACAGATGAAGCAGTAGAAGCAGCAACACTCACATGCAGTAGATTTGCGGTGAAATCGCCATGTGGGTAGCCAGGTGTAGCATATATGTTCATATATACCAGCATATTCCTGAGAGCTGAGCCTGCAAACAAACCTGCAAACAAATGTTAGCGAACTAATGCTAACATACCTGTAACATTAATATGAATACATCGACCGCCACAAATAATAAACACGGTAAAGGTAGGGTTAACCCTAAGGTCCAGCCTCTTCCGCCTCGGGAAGAGGCCAAATAAGAAGGCAAACACGGTCACTCTCAGAAACTTTGGTTATCCTGACAATGGTAAACACAGCGGCATTCGAAAACTTTGGTCACCCTGCCATAATCCGCTCAAATTCGCCCCGAATTAATGCTATAGCATCGCAGATCGATTACTATAGTCCCTGGCCATTGCCAGATGGCAGGGACTAATAACAAGGACGTTAAACAATTAGCAAAGCTTAGAAAGGGAGGAAAACTGGTATGGTAGTGAATTAATGAAAATAAAAAAGGAGATGGGTTAATGTGAAATGTGTAAAAGCTTAGGAATGGTTGTGCGGATGGTGAGATTTTTAATACAATAATAAGATGATGTTGATGTATAAATAATATAGAAGGTTATTTATTTTTTACTTTTGAGTGATTTTATTACTGTAAAATAAACAAAAATATATATAATTGGGGAAGTATTTATGACATTGTTATATTATTTGAAAACATTAGTATTAGAGTTATTGGGATTATTTATAAAATTTTATGAGTTTTGAGTTAGGAATATGAAAATAGAAAATTGTGATTTTTTTTCTTAGCATAAAGTAAGAAAGGCATTTATGACATTGTTACATAACTTGAAAATATTAGTATTAGGGTGATGGTGTATTTTATATTAGAGTGGTTTGTAGAATTTTATGAGCCTTGAGTTAGCAATACGCATAAGATTACCTTGTGAGTTTTCTATTGAAAGTGGTGTATATAGAGAAAGAGAAATGTGAAACATGTCTAATTCTTATGGCTTATAAAAAAATTCAATGAATCATGAAGATTTTTAAATAAACAACAAAAATTACTATAGATTTTGAAAATATATCTTAAAATAATATGGTCAATCATCTTAAGGCGAAGCTTCAATATCATATAATAAATAATATCATTAAATCAAACTTTGTGTTCTTTCAATCTCCCACAAATAAAAATATTATATGATACAATTACTGAATGAATCCAGAAACCATGAAAAATTTAAAATTTAACTTACATTAATTGGTTTGTGGGTTAAAATGTATAAGATAACTTGCACTGAAACAAAAAAATATCCCATATACTACATCATAATTATTAATAAAGGAAAAAATATTGTAAGACATCATTATAATACCACTCATAATTAGATTTTTGTACTTAAACATTGCTATGAACTATTAGATTGAGTATTTACTAACTTATAAATTAATTGATATATGGGGTTTAATGGTGCACATTTTCCATGCATTTAAAATTCTCAATTCCCTAACAGAGTCACGAAATATATGGTTAGTTTAACTCATATGGAGCTCAAGTTTAATGAAAAAATATGACAGGGTGTAAAAAATATTAATGAAAAAATGGATACCTACAATATCTAGTGAAAGTAGGGTTTTTTAAATTAGGAAGGTGTATTGGGTTCATATTGGTAGGGGGTTAGATAATGTGATTTTTAGAAGTATTTTCCAATATGTAATCAAATTAAGGGAATTATTTAGTATGCCACGAACGCTCGTGCTATGTCATAGGTTCATTGAGTAAAGCCCCTGTGGGCTAAGGCTATGCGTGGAAAAGGTCATTTTGTCCTAAGAATTGAACAAAAACTAGAGTATATTGAGAAATAACAAAAAAATGTATGTGCAGGAAGGACTATTAAATTGAATCCATCCTAAGCATATCTTTCAAATAATCATTGGGGTGATGTTGAAAAAACCATTGTTATTATTGGTGAGTCTTCATGTACTTATGATTCATTAGTTAACCTCGGCACAATAAAGTACAATAGAGTTAGACATTTTAATTAATATTAAATAGGAGTAATTTATAAGTTAGTTGAAAGAAAACATACCACATACAACATAACAACAAGAAAATAACAAGCATGACATATACCTGACTACTTAAGTAGACCATCAAGATCACTTATAATACTAATACTAAGCATGTTCACGACCAAGTGGGAAGTATCATATCTCTAATGAGTTCTTACATGACAAAGTTTGTAATTGGAGGTTTGTACTAACAACTAAGTTTGTTTAGTGGTATACAAGAGTACATGGTCTACAATCTTCAAATACAAACCCTTTTCTCTTCCATGTTCTTTAACTTTGTGTTAGATATTCTCCTTTGAAAACCATCAACCCAATAAAAAAATCAATGCCTTTAGACTCCATTAATGAACATTGAGGGTTTTCTTTTCCTATACCTAATAGACCAACTAATAATCATTTCCCCATTCTTTACCTTTTGAGGAAACCACTGCATAAATGTGCCTTGCAAAAAAGGAGTGTTAACATGTGACTCTAGTAAATTAACAAAGCATACTATGATCATGCTAGTTAATAAAAATTAATAAAGCATTTAATGAGCCTCGTTGTACAAGATATGAGATGTGATCATAATCTGTTGAAATACTTGATTGGTCCTCCTCCAACTTTGATAATTCTACACTTATATGTTGACCAATGGAGAGTGATACACAATCCTAGATATCAACCCAATCTATGGCTTCACAACTGTCACATTGACTACTACCACATTTTTCATAGAAGCAGTAGAGTTTTCTCATTTCTATTTCACATATAGAATTTGTAGAAATTAATGTGTAGATTCTAAACTACTCATTAAATTTTCTAAATCACAAGACTAGAAGCTACTCTATTGATCTACGGAAGTAAATTCACGATCGAGAACACAAATCATTAACATGCATCAAGATTCAACACACATACACAAATATTTATCTAGGGGAAAACAACTACTCAAAACCCCTTACTATCTGTATTGCAATAATCAAATAATTTTGATGAATACAATATGCTCTGCTCAAGATTGAGCTCAACCTGCACCTATATCATCTATCATCTTCCTGGATGACCGACCTTGGCCAGTACTTAGCCAAAATTTCAAGCCTGCAAGCTCCTTTTTCCTTGTGTTATTTCCTTGGGAATTAGGCCCCTTTTAATGAAGAAATTCCCCCATCCAGATTCTGCGATTCCTTTAGGTCAATTCTGTGACTGCATGCACGACCTATAAAACTTGGAATAGTTTACAATTGATAGTTCACTGCCCTTAAAATCCAATCTCAACTGGGTAACTCGAATTCTCTACATGCATGAGTTAATTTAGGTTGATTAACTAGTTATATGGATGATCACTCAGTGTGAAAAGAGTTACACACCAACAACTTGACCTCCACTAGTTCCTCCAACAGTTAGAACTAGTTTAATTGACCATAACTCAATTTAACTTAATTATATTGTTACAACTGAAATTAACTCAACCTAGGCTCCTAAAGTTTGGGAACCCATTGCACAACTAAACTTCATGCCCCTAACTCAAATTAACTGAGCTACACTCCTACGTTTTAGGAATCAACATAAGTAAACAAAACCTCAACTCAATAACTTGAATTGAGTATTATTAACTGAGTGACAATATCCATGTCACTTAAGCTAACTCCTCCAAGTTATCTGCTGGTATGGAATTTTGAATTTCCTCAATTTAATTAAGGAACAAATCAAATTGAGACTTTCTTGCTGCATTTTCAACACTCCCTCTCAACAAGAAAGGGATTCAAATCTACCTCGATCTAGCACATTTAGAATGTATTTTACATAACACTTCTCTTTGTTTTTGCTAATACTGCAACAAATGCAACTAAGAAGCATCCAAAAAATAAAAACAAATTGAATCAATTGTGTCTACAATTGTCTACTAGCAAAACCGTGTTGTTGTTGACTCTGCTACCGAGCCTCCTCCTCTATTTTCAACACCCCTCTACGAATCCTCGGTATTTAACTGACATTGATCCTCCTGCTACTAAATATTGTGGGCCCCTATAGAAAGGTAATGATCCATGAGACAAAAACACCTCAATGGACCCTACCCAAATTTCTGCATTCTTGGACTAAGGGTCTACATCGCTCCACCTCACTCCTGGAGGTATTGTTGTATGTTCTCACTCTACCCACTTGGCTCGAACTATCCCCCTACCAGATGCCTAAGCTTGAGTGGATGTCTCCACTTTGTGCTTCTCTACTTGTGGCTGCTTCAAAACTTCTCGAGGCTTCTTTTGAGGCTGCATGTTGAGAGGTCTAACATATTCCCTCTCAACCACCAAATATTCCTTACTCTGCAAGGATTTTCATGCATCTTCTACCTCAAGTGAATACAGGTTCTTGACTCGAACCTCGATCTGCTTCACTTATCCCATGGTTATGTGTCTTAGGAATTCCTTTCCTTTACTGAAGATCACATCGTAGCCATGGTCTTCCAAAACTGCAATCAGGACAAGATTCTTCTTTATACCCGAAACAAACATCACATCCTTGAGTCTAAGAGGGGATCCTGACTCCCTCTGAAAGGTGACAGTACCAATATTGGTCACACTGTAGCTTCCGTCATCTCCAAACTCAATGTTCATATGGAGATTGTTCTCCTCCAAGTCACTGAAAATTTCTTTGTTCCCTGTCATGTGGAATGAGGCACCACTATCTAGGTACCACATGCTCCCCATTATTGTACTTGACATGCATGTGATGAGAGTGAAGTAAATCTCAAATTGTGAAGAAAAAGCTTCACTTGATGCTGATATTGCGGGCTCCTTCTTGCTTGCCTTTTTATGTGGACATTTTATGGTTGAGCGTCTAAATTCATGAAAGTGAAAGTAAATGATTTTGGACAAGTCTTTCTGCTTTCCCTCTTGGCTAGAATGAGCCTCACCTTTTGACATCTTCCCCTTAGCCTTCTCTCCCTTGCTGACTAATGTAAATTCATCTTCATCTTCTTTGGATGAGGTCCCATATCAGTTTCTCTGTCTTATTTCTTCTCGTACTAGATTGGACCAAAACCACTCCAAGCTTGGTAGTTTTTGTCTACCATTTACCGAATCTTGATAACTATGCTAGCTCTTGGGAAGGCTGAAGAGGGATACAACTTCCAAATATTCTTAAGGGATAGTAACACTGACCACTCCAAGTTCATCACGACAATGTGTAAACCTTCTCAGGTACTACAAAACTGTTTCATTCTTTTGCATCTTAATACTTCGAAGATTATCCTTGAGTTCCAACTTCTTGTGGTCACTATTATTCTCAAGTAACTTTGTCATTGTTTTCCATATCATGAACGGAGTCTTTTTCCCATGGATATTCGATACAATATGATATCAAACTCCCTCCAATATGATCCTCCTCACTTTAGGCACATCCTTCTTCCACTAAGTAAGATCTTAGGCATCAGATGTTGGGGGTTTTGCTACATATATCTTGATGTATTCTAGTAGCCCATTATCATCAAATACTGCCTCCATTCAGAGCTTCCATGCCACGAAATTTGTTGGTCCTTCCAAAGCATACCCGAGCCTAGGTCCCTTGAAATCCATCTTCTCAATGCTGGAGAATATCTATAACACCGATCTTCAAATTCGAGCCTCTTGTAATGAAAACTTCTAAATCTCTTCTCTACTGTGAATCTAACTATGATACCATGTAGAAATTAACGTGTAGATTCTAAATTGCTCATGAAATTTTCTAAATCATAAGATTAGAAGCTACTCTACTGATCTGTGGAAGTAAATTCACAATTGAGAACACAAATCGTTAAAATTCATCAATATTCAACACACACACACAAATATTTATCTAACTGCAATAAACTACTCAAAACCCCTTACAATCTATAGTGCATTAATCAAATAATATGGATGAATACAATATGCTCTACTCAAAATTGAGCTCAACTTGCACTTGTATCTTATATCCTCTACCTAACTGACTGACCTTGGCCAATAATTAGCCAAAATTTCAAGCCTCCAAGATCTTATTTCCTTGCAATGTTTCCTTGGGAATTAGGCCCCTATTAATTAGGAAATTCCCTCATCTAGATTGTGCAATTCCTTTAGGTAAATTCTCTGACTACATGCACCACTGGTACAACTTGGAATAATTTACAACTGATAGTACACTTCCCTTAAACTCCAATCTCAACTCGGTAACTTGAATTATTTGCATGCATGAGTTAATTTAGGTTGATGATTAGTTATATTGATGATCACTCAGTGTGAAAAAAGGTTACACACCCACAACTTGACCTCCACTAGTTCCTCCAATAGTTGGAACTATTTTAACTTACCATAACTCAATTTAACTGAATTAAATTGTTACAACCAAAATTAACTCAAACTAGGCTCCTAAAATTTAGGAACCCAATGCACACAACTGAACTTCATGCCCCTAAATCGAATTAACTGAGCTAGATTCCTATTTTTAGGAATCAAGACAAGTAAACTGAACCTTAACTCATTAACTTGAATTGAGTGTTTTTAATTGAGTGAGAAGAGCCATGTCACCTCAATTAACTCCTCTAAGTTTTCTGTGGATATGAAATTTCAAATTTCCTCAATTTAATTAAGGAAAAAATCAAATTGAGACTTTCTTGCTACATTTTCAACAAAATTTTCAATTTTTCGAATTTAATGAAATTCAAAAGTTCCCTAAATAGTGTTGCACTCATATAAATTTGTTTTATCTACATCAACCACCTCCCAAAAACAATCTATGTACGTGTGATTTCTTGGTTGATTGATGTTCCCACATTATGAAAATATTGCTTATTTGTTATGTGCTTACTTTCCTTAAAGGGGACTAGACATGTTCAGGAGTGGTTTCTCAAATGTTGCATTGTTCAATAAGAGAATGCACCATATGAACTTATTCTTGAAGAATTTATGCACCAAATGTGTCTCTAATTTTGTTCATACTATAATCAACTCGAAGAAAATTAACCATGATTTGATCCTCCACAACAATTTGTTTTGATAGAATATTCATTGGAGGTTCATTTATTGTTCTGGAAGTTGGATTCTACATTTATAAAACCGTACAATTTCCATACATACCCTGGCATGTTCTCTTTCTTCAATGATATTTTCTATGGGTTATTTTTCCTTTATGACTTTATTTTCCAACTGCGACGGTTTCCCAAATTTATACGGTTTTCAATTACAAGGATACAACATTGTATTATCATCAGAAATAAAGATATAAATTGTCTTTGAATTACAGACAATTTCCTCCAATTGTGCAAGAAAACAAAGATTGTCTCCCAATCCTACATAAAAGGACAAAAATTGTCTTCCAATTTCAAAGCAAGATAAAAAAAATTCCTTCAAATTGCACCAGGAGACAAAAATTGTTTTCCAATTCCTTAACAAGCCAATAATTGTCTTCATTACTCAAATTATATTTTATTAGATAAATATTGGCTTCCATCTACATAATGACACAAAAACTTGATTACCAATAACACAAATCTATAAAACTCTTATTTCCAGTTACATGAAAAAACATACGAAGTTTTAAGACATATGTTACTCTTTTTGCTTGTTCACAAGATTAGTGTTTGGAAGTCAGGTGAGTGGCAAGAACACAAGGATTAGGCTGGTAGAAAAGGTGGTCACACGTTCTTAGGAGAATTCACACATTGTTCCAAACACCCACATGTTATCAACAATGCACACATGTTCCTATGATTAATGTCCCTTGTATTAACTTCCCTACCTATCTTCCTCCCTTTCCTTCTCTTGTTAGCTCAGTAATATTAGGAATATACATGCATTATAGAATGCATGCATAATTCTATCTCTATATTAATCCATATATCCTTTCTCACACTCTCTCTCTTTCTTCCCCCCACCAATCTCTATATCTCCCACTTTATCCCTCCTCCATCTCTGTCTCCATCTCCCTCTCTATATCCTCTCTCTCTATCCCATACTCACTTCCTCACTATCCATTTCCATCTCTTCCCCATCACTCCCTCTCCCTCTCTTTATGTCTCTTCTTCTATCTCTATCCCCCCACCATATCTATCTCTATCTTCCTCCCTCACTCCTATACATATCTCTGTATCTCCCCCATGATTATATATCCCTCTTTATGTCTATCTTTCTCATTTCCCCCTCCACTCTCTCCATCCATCCCTTTCTCATTCTGTCTCACAATTTATTTCCAACTCTCTATCTTATTCCCCCTCTATATTTCTCTTCTTCGACTCTCCTTCCCCTCTCAATCTACCTACCCTCCTTCACTGATCTGAATGGGAAAGTTAGTGTTTGTTGTTCTAAATTCCAATTTAGAATAGTAAACAAAGTGGTTGAGGATTGTTTTACATGAGCTTTTATGTCTTTATGTGTAATTCATGAGGTTTATACATGAATTAAAAAAACACTAAACATTAGCATAACAGTAATACACTCAGCAATTAATAAAGGTGTTCACCCCTCCTGGGCTATGTCTCCTTCGTCCAGCTTCTAATGGATTGACCCAATCTCATTATGCTCAAAATACTTCAGTGATAAAGAGTACATAAAGTGTGCTAACCAAAAGAGTGGCTAGTTTCCCCTTCAAGGAAACATTCTTCTGTAAAGAAATATCACTCTAAAAACATGACAGCCTACAATCAGTCATGAAACAATCAGCAAGAAAAGGGTTCTCAAATAAAGACCCCATACTCCATCTGACAATGAGCATAACAAGTACAACAATTCACTTGAATTACTAAAATAGAAGTTTCCTCAAAGACACAATGAGAAAAGAGAAACATGAGCTACACTATAGATGTCTCAGCTATGGTAGAAAACATATGAAGGCTAGAAAACCCCTACAAGGTCCTCTCTATTCTCAAAAGCCTTCAAAAGCTGATTCAACCCATTGGTTGATCTTAACACCCATAGACTCAAACCTTCAAAAATTATCTTAAGAAGTGCTTCAATGGCTCTGAAACTTGTTCCACTGGCTTTAGAAGACCAAAAAATATCTGTCTAGCCTCTTCCTGCTCTTGAAAAGACCAAAAACGGAGGAAGTTATGCCTACTTCCTCCTTTTCCCAAGATTTTTCATCTAACCATCCTAAAATTCGGCTATAACTTGGCTCAAGCACTCCAAATACAGAAACTGCCCATTAAATCTGGCATTATTCCTACTCAGTGTGTGAAATTGTAGGACCGATAAGTTCGCCATTAAGGCCCCCAAATTTTTGCATGCCCCTCATCACATATGCCTCCATAAGCCCAAGGGTTGGCCCCCAGCACTAGCCCCGCTCCACTGGAGGTCTTCTTGACGATTTAGGCTAAGCGCAAACCCTGGTCACATGTCGAAAGTTAATATTGGTGGTTAGTGTTGGTTTCGTAGGCGAGCGGTTACCTGGTCATGGTTTGGGCAGGCGTGGTAACATTGCAATGGTTTGATCGAGGTGGTTTGTTAGGCGCGATGGTTAGGTGACCTCGCAGTTGGAGTCGTCGAAGTTTAATATTAACGCCAATGGTTCCGACCTATTCACATGCGCCGACGGTAGACATGGTTGTGGTTTTTGCCATGGGGGAGGCCTAGGTCCTAGCCCTCGGCCCCCCTTCCAGTAGCCCGTGGCGCAGGGGTGGCCAGGGGCTAGGCCTTAGCCTAACCCCCCAAACATAATTTCCCCACGTTAAATATAATAACTCCGTCCTCCATATCAAGCGGCCAGGTTTGGTCTAACGCTAACGGTGGTTGTTTGCTTGGTTGATGTTGTGGTTTCGCTTTAGGTGTAGGCTATCCAAACCTTACCATAAATTTTGGTGGCCCTCGGGCTACCACATGGCGGCCCCTGGCCGTTCCATGTGACAGCCTTTGATTGACCAACGAAAAATCCATAAACCAATAATATTTTTCCATTTCAAACCAATGAAATCATGCCACTTGTCACTATCTGATTCACCAAAGGAAACCCAATCAACTGTATGGTCACCTGCCATGTCAGCATCTTAGTCAGCCTGCCATGTCAGCAGTATGGACTGCTGACTGTGCAGTGCTGCATTTTTTTTCCAAATTCACCTGTTTGAGAAAACAGACAAAACACGTTTTTGGGAGCATACAATGTTTGTTTCGCATGAAACGAGTAGCGTCGGATTCAAGATGATGAGCACTACGGGGTCAATCATTTTCCACACCGATCCAAAAGCTTTGAATTTTGAGCAAATTTTTGAGCTCTGGATACTCCTCCACACTAGGAGCTTTTGGACCCCAAAATATCACTTTTATTTTTTTAGCAGATGAGGGTATAGTTCCCTCACCTTTCAAATCTCGAACCATTTGACCTTGCTCGGATTGGTTTCTTTGGGCCCCACACGAAGGTAGTCCACGCTCCCTCATTTTGAAGTCCTTGTTCTACTGTCAAGAATGGTGTCTTGCTGTAATTATTCAGGGTACTTAGGAGAGAAATCTTGAATGTAATTCTTGGCTTTGTCTATGTCGCTATGGCCATCAATAGCAACATCCTTCCCAAGAATGAAATCCAATGGTGATCTTCTACAAAATATTTTCCAAGGATAAAATCCAAAAAAACTTTGGCAAATAACCCAAACAAGCCTCACATGGAAATACTTGTATAAATGAGTGCTTGACACATTTTTAACATACTGAATGTGCTGCAACTATTCATCCAAAAGTTTACGATGCTTACTAAAATGTCCACAAATGGAAATGCATCTTACAATATGGAATAAAATTGACTCCCAAATTCCCATACAAATTGACTCATCATCAAGCCAAAATAACATAACAATGCCAAAGAAATTATTGTTGCATATAAGTGATTTATTCACAAGCGTCACTTTTACAAAATGCCCAGCTATGGGGACATGCAACAAGTGCAATATAAATATTAATGTTGTCTTTAATTAGATAAATAGTCCAACTATTTCTTACCCAACCATGCTAGGGAAATTTCTTTATGCACTTCACTTCCTTCTAGAACTGCTGCTGGAATGCTTATGGTGTGCCTTGCACATTCCTCTACCTTCTCCTTACCAGGTGATCCCATTACATGTTTTTCCTTCTTTGGATGAAGATTTGGATGCAACTTCCACCACTTTTCAATCCAATGTCCACTTATGTTGCAATGAGTGGAAAACGTTTTGTGATTTTTTCTTGGTACAAATGTCTTTAAACTTGGATGAGAATTTCCCTTCTTGGTCTCAATTCCAATTGACATATTCATATTCTTGACTAATTCTTTCCTTTTGTGGCACTTAACTACAAAATGGTTAGGTGCATGACAAAAAGTGCAAGGAAAAACATTCCACAACATGTTATTCAAATCATCATGTTGTTTGTAATCATCAAAAGCCTTTTACTAATCAAGACACGTGTACCTCTTATGGTTTTCCTTTGGCTTATGAGCCTAGCTAAGAGAACTTTAATAGTGATAAGAACTTGTCTTAGTCTCTTCTTCAACTTTCTCATCTATCTTTGGAGAAGTCTTTCATTTCATGTCCTCCTTTTTCTTTAGAAATGAAGCTAGTTCCAATTCTAAATGCATATCCCAACAATTTACCTCCTCGTGTCCTCTCTTATGACAAAAAGAACAACATACCCAAGAGCTATCACTGGAATACCATTCTTCCTTTTCAACATAGCCCAAACCTTCATATCGAGGTCTCTCCTTTGCCTCAATTGGATGGATAATGCCTTGATTGTTCACTCCAAGGCCTCCTCCCTTATAATCCATATTGGACAAGAGAGTTGCTCCTATGGCTTTTCTATAGTTCTCAAAGGCTAAAAAAGAGCTTAAATCAACATTTCATGTAAAGAAACTGCATGTAAATGCTTACCATTTTCCTCATCTTTCGACTGAGGGACAAAGATGCTCTTAAAATCGTTCCTAATTCTTTAGGTGTCTTCTTGGACGCTTGGTCTTTCTTATTTCAGCTTCTTGAACTTTGGTGCTAATAGAACCTCATCCTCATCATCATGCGGATAAAAGGTGAAGACTTGGCCATCTCCATTCTCTAAGGGGCTTTTTGCACTAGCCTCTTGTGGGTACTCATCCAACAATTCCTCCTTCTTATCTACCCTAGATGAAGTAGCAGAGGATGCTTCAAAGAAACCTCCTTTTATCCCCAGTACATAAGAGTCATCCTCCATTTGACAAGAGACATAGGTTGCATTCTTGCCATGTCCACAAGCTTTCCTAGTATTGGAGGGACTCCATGTTTCTTTGGTAGAACAAGATTCATCATTATGTTCCTCCACAACATTGTGCAACATGAGGCATGTCTTTTGTTTCTCTTCCTCAGAAGCTTCAAGTAGTATTTTTATCTCCATGTTCTCTTGTTGGAGAAAAAAAGTAATGTCCTCCGAATCTTGGATACTATTATGCTTTTAACTCATGCCCATTCTTATTGAAGCTTCAACTGTAGTTTGAGGTAGAACTGGTGGTGGAGATTGTGGCAATCTTGCTCTCCTACCCAAACCTTCTCCTCTTTTGAGCTTCAAACTTGTAAGCTCCACATTCACTTGCAAACAGTTAAATCCTCCTTGCATAAAGAAAACTAAGAGCTCTAATACCAAACTTGATATGAATGGGAAAGTTAGTGTTTGATATGCTAAATTTCAATTCAGAATAGTAAACAAAGTGCTTGAGGATTATGAGGTAAAATTGCAAGTTTTACATGAGTTTTTATGTTTTTATATGTAATTCATCAGCTTTAAACATCAATTAAAAAAACATTGAACAGTAGCATAACAATAATACACACATCAATTGATAAAGGAGTTCACCCCTCCTGGGATACGCCCCCTTGGTCCAGCTTCCAATGGCTTGACCCAATCTCATTATGCTCAAAATACTTCGATGATAAAGAGTACATAAAGTGCGTCGACCAAAAGAGTGGCTAGTTTCCCCTTCAAGGAAACATTATTTTATAAAGAATTCTCACTCTAAAAATATGACAATCTACAGTCAGTCATGAAACAATCAACAAGAAAAGGGTTCTCAAATCAAGACCTCATACTCCATCTGACAATGAACATAACAAGTACAACAATTCACTTGAAGTACTAAAAGAGAAATTTCCTCAAAGGCATAATGAGAAAAGAGAAACATGAGCTACACCATATATGTCTTAGTTACTGCATAAAATATATAAAGGCTAGAAAACCCCTACAAGGTCCTCTCTATTCTCAAAATCCTTCCAAAAATGATTCAACCCACTGGTTGATCTTAGCACCCATAGACTCAAATGTGCAAAACATCTCTTCAGAAGTGCTCCAATGACTCTGAAACCTATTCCATTGGTGATTAGAATCTAGATTAGGGGCAAACATTTGCTCAAAATCCGAAGTGTTTGGAATAGATCAAAACTTGAATGATCGCGTCCATCTCAGTGATACGATCCAAACGCAACATGTTTCACTGAAAACAGAGTTCGTATGAGAAAGTTAGAGCCTGTTGTCTATTTTGTCAAACATGCAAAATTTTGTGACTAGGATGCTCACTAGGTATTCGTACAACCCAGTTAGGAAAAGGAATATTCTAGGGAATATTCCTTGGATTATTTCCAAAATATTCCCACAGGTGGCTTAGCCATATTTTGACACTTGTCGGTATCGGATTGGTCAACAGCACATTCGGTGGACCAATGAGAGGGTGACACGTGGCAAGCCCAGAGGTTGCCACGTGCCCTCTCAAAGGTCTTGCAAAATCTTAATTGTAGGCTACGGATTTGAACCTGTGACCTCGCCTGCACAAGCCCCACAACTTACCTCCATACCACAACATGTTTCTTAACAAGTATGGGGTGCATGTTCTATTTAAACTTTAATGCCGATGAAGTTTGGAGGTACCATAACACTAAACTCCAGCATGTGAACGCTCCCACTTAACTTCTAGCAATTACATACTGCCCGGTAGCCTAACCGTTGGGTAACCACTAGCATTTACAACTAGCATGTGACCGAAAACTCCTTAACTGCTAAGAGTTAGTGTTAACTGCGCCATTAAAGAATTAAGCAGGTTTAACATTAATTAATCATGCTTATATGTTAATTAATTTTGAGATTAACATGGCGGAGATTTTGGTAGGTCCACTAAATCCGAAATTCCTCCAAATTTGGCAAAGTTAAGTGGAGTTTCTCCAAATTTAGTGGAGATTTCCTAAGAAAAACTGAAGAAGCCATAAATTTGGCAGTTTTCGACCAGTTTTGGCTCAGAAAGAGTCATTCCTAGATGATTTGGAATCTCTGAACATAATAGAATAGGTTGCAGAGGCAAAAAAGCACTTCTATTCATGATTTTTATACGTTGAAGTTTAAGGAAGCTTAGGGCCACTAGGACAGGAGGTCAAGCTTAGATCAGCTGGAGTCCAATTGTAGAGCTTGGAAAGTCATTTTTGGGGTTTTTGGGTCTTCTGAATCCATTGGAGTAGGTTTCAAAGCCATTGGAGCACTGCAGGTGCATGTAATCATAGAATTGACCATTAATCCAAATAGGGTCTGACCATTGAAGCAGGTCCAAGGAGATGTAGCCCAAGAGGGGTGAACTCCTTTATCAACTTTGTGTTATGAGTTTATTGTGTTTTACTTTTGCATTTTACATACTGTAAATGTGTTTTTAAACAGATAATTGACCCCATGAATTTCTCATAAAAGACACTCAATACTTGACACATAATCCTTCACATTTTGGTTAATTTGAGACGATCCTAAACACATTTTTAATACTGATGAGGGAGCTTGCATAGAATTAACAAGTTTTCCCAGCATTCAGATCAGGTTGGTATCAGAGCACTTGTTAGCTCATTTTAACCTTGAGATGGTTTGCCAAGGTTACCTAGAAAATTAGTTATTGGTTTTTTACGTGTAAGGAGAATTTAACTGTATGCAAGTTTATGTGATGGCAGCTTCAACAAGTGATGTTTCTAATCCATCTTCACTAGCAAGACTATTTGATAAAGAGATGTCGCAAAAGCTTATCATCATGAAAGATATGGTGCAAGATATGTATGAAGATAGGAATGAGAACACTATACTTCAAGAGCAGTTGATGGCCATGAAGGAGGAGAAGCAAGAGCTTGTTGAAGAGATGCATAGATGGAGATTCAACTCCATGATGCCAAGGAAACCCTAGAAAAGTATGTGCATGAAAATGAGGTATGCAATTCAATTTTATCTTCAATTTCCTCTCAAAATGAGTGTTTTGGTGCTTTTGAAAGACACACTAGAGGAATAGTGTCCAAATTATTGATGAAGATGGGTTATGAAGGTAAAGAGTTAGGCAAACATGCACAAGGCATAGTTGAGACAATTGTTGTTTAGGAAAGGCCTAGGTATTTGGGTCTTGGTTATGGACAACATGATGGAGAATGCTCCAAAACCAAGGAGGAACATGAAGGTGTTCCCAGAAGGAATTTCATTACATGTTCATTACCTCAAGCTTGTGAAGTTTGTGTTCATGAGGAATGCAAAAGTTCGATACCCACTTTGCAAGAAGATGCGCATAAGTATGCAACTAGTGGAAATGGCAAACAAGAAGATGTTGAAAGCTCTAAGGTCATTGAAACCATTGTTGGTATTCCGAAGAGAGCCACTACCTCATCAAATTAACCTCCTCAAGAAGGTGACAAAGGTGAATGTGCAAGGTATAAATATGCCTTTAATCAAGTTTCTTTTGATTATGATAAACATGGAAAATCTTCACATAAGATTTGGAGAAAATTTACATGTTCCTTTTGTGATTTGAATAACCATACTGTTTCGAGGTGTTGGAAGAGGATAGCCATACACAGGAAACTTTCAAAACAAAAGAGATAGAAATCCAAACATCCATTGGATAACGGAAACCATGTTGAAAAGAATATGCAATTATTTTGCACTCATTGACATAAGCAGGGTCATCTTGTAGACAAGTGTTGGACTTTTCATCCAAACATTCATCCACGAAAAATCATTAGCCCTAAATAAATTAGCCCAAGACCCCGAAAAACCTTACCTTTTTGTCCATATGCGCCCTCTGTACATTTCTCAAGGTCATCCTGTACCTCCGTGTCCCTCCGCCATCGATCTCTCCCGTCGATCTGACGGCCCACATTTCACCCAATCGACGAGACATGCTCGATCGATCTCCGCCGTTAGATCACTCCCGCTAGATCTAACGGTTGTCGCTCTTATCATGTGGGAAACTAGCGAGAGGAGTACCTGCCCGATAAAGGCGGTTTCTCTCTCTCCTCCTCCGCTACGTGGTGTGCAATGAGTGGCATCGGGCAGACTCCACCCTTTACCGCTTACCGCCCGATAAGCACCCGATAAAAACCGTAACCACCCAAACCAAACCACCCCCTCGGGCGCTATTGTCCGAACACCTCCTCTGCCCGATAGCCGTCCGATCTTTCCACTGAGATCCAACAGCTCGGACTTTTCTGCTCCCGCCAAAGACTGCAAACCTCATGCAATCGATCCCCTCCATCCATTTCTTCTGATCTAGTGGCCCTCGTTCATGATCACTCCTGCTTGTCCTTCGCCACCCTACCATTACTTTGTCCGTCCGATTTCATTCATACAACAACTACCCGCTTGTCCTCCACCATCCTGCCATTACTTTGTTCTTCCTAAGTGGCACGTACAGCCACCCGTGCACTTCATACTCTACTTCCTACTAGTTACCCGAGGAGCAAGGTGGTTGAATCTGTCAGTATTGTGACAGTCAGACCATTGAACTGAATTAACAGAAAGTATGGCCAAACGAGGAAGGACACAACACGATTCAAGCAAACAGAATTAAACAGTCATGGACCCTCACTCTAACAGGGCAGTGCTGTACCAGAATTAATTACCGTTTTCGTGATGGAAAAAGAATTATGTCCTTATACGCCATTAGGTAGTTAAAGACAATGGGTATAGATTAAGACACCTCAAGCCCTAAAAATATTGAGAGCATTGTAAAGAGCTATAAATAGCTGAAAGTAAGATGTAATCAGGGTTCAACTTCTGGAGACTATAGAGACTTTGCTACTCAAGCTTCTCATCTTCATTCATCAGTAATACAAGCTTCTTTTGCTGTCATATGTTCAATATCCCAATTTCTCTTCTGTTCTAAGCTTGCACTTGAACAGGCCGTTCAAGTTTCTTTTGTGTCTAATGCCAGATAACTGTCATCTTATCTCTGCGTTGATGTATTAGATTAGCAAGTTTCATTTACTTTCTGTAGCTGGCCATCATATTCTTATGTATGTATCTACTGGTATGGTTAGTATTCTCCATTTATTTACCTAATCTACAAAATATTGAGCTTTGGTGGTCTAAAGCCTTGCAGGCTGAGGGTGTTCATGCATGTATTGAGTAATAACAGAGTCAAAGTGGTTAGTTGGCTTGATCCAAACCATTATTTATTCCAATAGTTCAGATAACAATATTGAAGATTATATGTTACTAGGCATCTCCGAGCTGCAACCTAGGAGAGCTTCCTGGAGTGATAACATAATTGGTGCCGTTGTCGGGGAGAGGATATTGAAGCTCAGCTTCCCTGGGAGATGAGACAGATCTAGCTTTGATGATAGACAAAATCTAGACACTATTCCGGTTGTAATCATCTATCTAGCGACTCTACTGGAGGACGAACCTCTTGGCGACTCCACTCCATAATTCTGGCTCAGTTTTGAAGGCATACTCGGAGAAATTCTCAGAAGTCACAAGCTGACGCAGTACTTGACCCTAAAAAGATCATCAAAGAAAGAAAGGCTTTCCAGAGAGGAGCATCAGGTTCAGGTAAACCTAAACAATGTTCTATAGATCTTCAAGAAAATCCTACAATAGAACAAATACATGTTGAGAGTATAGTATCTAATACTAGCAGTGAAGAAAAAATCTTAGAGATATATAAAGCTCTTGATTCTTTAGGTTCTCCTTTTGTTGTGAGCCCAAAGGGAGCCTCACCTCCTATCCATCATATCCCTTTAGTCTTATCAGTCACTCCTCAGCCCTCTGTCATTCAGACTTCCAGTACCCTTCTAGCCACCACAGCTATGGCAGGCCCACAAGCACCCACCAAAATGGAGAGAATTATAGCTGCTAGGTATGGACCTCTAGTACTGCCCATTCCTTTGAATGCTATGCCTACTGGAGAATATCAAAAATACATGCCTAAGTTTACTGGGATAGAAGGGGTTACAGCTGAAGGACATCTTGAATCATTCTATAGCTATTCTGATAATCTAGATATTAGTGAAGACGATGTACGGATGTGAGTATTCGTCCAAAGCCTAGATGGAGAGGCTAGGAAATGGTTCAGAGAATTGGCCCCGAGGTATATAATAGATATTGAAGCATTAGATGATGTATGCTTAAAGCATTGGGGGGATAAGAAAGATCTTCTCTACTACCATACTGAGTTTGGGAACCTGAAAAGGGAAAATGGTGAGTCACTGTCTGATTTCAATAAAAGGTTTAACCGCATGTACAACAAGATACCAGCTGAAGTGAAACCAACACCTACCTCGGCTAAACTCACCTATGCCAATGCTTTCAATTCTGACTTCTGTCTATTATTGAGAGAGAGAAGATGTGCCACTTTGGTTGAGATGGAGGATGCAGCCTTGGAGGTGGAATCCAACATCATGGCTGCAGAGAAACTCAAGGGACATGTTGATTGAACGAGACAAAGGGGTGAATCTTCATCATCTTCAGATCCCAAGCTAGATAAGATGACCAAAATAATAGAATCATTAGCCTCTGAAATCTCTAAGGTAAAGATGGAACAACACTCTGGGAAAGGAAGAGCTCCTAATGCCTTTGCTTTTAGAAATCCGAACCCATACAAAAGAGCTAATGAGTAGTTGTAGGTTCCTCAAAGAAACAAAGATGCAAATGAAGACCAAAGGATGAAGACCCCCTTGCAGAATGTAGTCATGGATGAAGATCAGTATGAGGAAGACGATGAGATCCATTGTCTGGAAGACAAGGGCAGTGCCTCTTTTTTGACCCTAGCTGCATATGAAGAGTCACTATCCGAGGACCAAAACAACCAAGAGTGGGATGGTGGGGCTGTTCTGCAAATTGATGACCAACACAGATACAATCTAAGGTCCAAGGTGAATACTGCCCAGAAAACCCCTGTTCAGAGGGCTACCATCCCTACAATGCAACAAACTAACAAGAAAAAATGACCAGCAGCTGATCCCATCATTCTCAAAGCTCCAGCTCAAGAGGTAAGAGGCCCTGATAAGTTCCCTTCTCCTTTCAGTTTTGAATCAGAAATCCAAAAGCTGAAAATATCTATACCTCTGATGGAACTAGTGAAGAATGAATCCTTTAAGAGACCCATCCTTGAGGCCCTTGAGCTTAAAACCACACAGGCACTTTGCAAGATGACAAGCCAGCCGTTGTCCTCAGCCCAATGATTGAACATCCTGATGATAATTCCCCATCATTCTATGTCTCCTTGACTATTCATGACAAAATCCTTCACAATTGTCTTCTAGACACAAGTGCCAGCCATAATCTAATGCCCAAGGCTATCATGGACGAGTTGGGCCTGGACATCACTAGGTCATATCATGACTTGTTTTCTTTTGACTCTAGAAAGGTGAAATGTTTGGGGTTAATCAAAGACCTAGCCATCACCTTGTCTCAGCTGCCCATGAAGAGCATGATGATGGATATTGTGGTAGCAAATGTTCCCCCCAAGTTTGGCATGTTACTTTCCAGAGGATGGATTAAAAGATTAGGTGGGACATTACAGAATGACCTGTCCTATGCCACTATCCCAGTCTTTGGAGGTGAAAGTAGGAGATTGTACAGAGAGGCTCAGTTAGCTTATATCATCAGTGATGAAAGGAATCCTGCTAATCATCCCATCTATGCTATTGATACTGATTTTGGGGCATGTATCCTCCAAGTAGAAGAATCCCAGTTGGCCTCCATGCAGCTTAGAAAGCCGGTTTTCCATATCACAGAGGAAGGAAGCCCACAAATCTGGGATATGTTCTTTGATGGAGCTTGCTCTAAGGAAGTTGCAGGAGTAGGTGTAGTTCTTGTATCTCCCACACAAGAATGCATACATTTATCTTTCAAGCTAACTTTTCAGGTCACCAATAACATAGCAGAATACGAAGCCTTGATGTTAGGCTTAAACGCTGCTAAAGAAATGGGCATCAAATATCTGAAAGTGTTTGGAGATGCAGACCTTATTATTCAACAGGTGAACAAGACATTCCAAGCAAAGCACCCCAGGCTGAAGGCATACAGAGATGAGGTATGGAAGCTCAAGGATTCTTTCAATAGCTTTAGTATTTCGTACATCCCTAGAGCTAAGAATCAGCTTGCTGATTCCCTTTTTGTGTCTGCTAGCACTTTTATCCCTCCTTTGCCTCCTAAGTTGACTTACGAAGTCCAAGTGAAATATAGACCATCTTTGCCTGACAATGTCAAGTACTGGAAAGTTTTTGAAGATGATGATGAAGTCAATAGGTTTCTACAGGTCATTGATGAATTCTCTGAAATGCAAATTGACCAAGAGAATGAAGCTGTTAAGGAATGTAACCAGTCCAAGCTGAGAGACAAAATTGGCCAGGATAGCATTGTGCAGCTACCTAGTAACCATATACCCAAAGGGTTGGTGCCCTTAGAGAGGTTGTTTGACCATAACGATGTACCTTATAAACCTACCAAAAAGGAAAGTGAGTCTGCAGTTCAGGGACATAATATAGGGAGTCCAGCCCACCCAAAGTATATCAATTTGTCCACTCATTTGTCCTCTGCCCAATGCTCTGAGTATTGCACCCTGATGAAACAATTTGCTGATGTCTTCGCTTGGGAATACAATGACCTTAAGACCTATGACACCAGCATTATTCAGCATAAGATTCCATTGGAGAAGAACACCATCCCCTTCAAGCAGAAACTGAGGCCGATTAACCCTCTCTTGTTACCTTTGATTGAAAAGGAGATCAAGAAGTTTAAAAATGCCAAAATCATAGTTCCCCTAAGGTGCTCGAAGTGGATAGATAACCTTGTGATAGTGAGAAAGAAGAATGGAGAAATCAGGCTTTGTGTTAATTTCAGGAATCTGAACAAGTGCTCTAAAAATGACAACTACCCCCTGCCCAAGATGGAACATTTCTGCAAAAAGTTTCAGGCGCTAGAGTCATGCCTTTCTTGGATGGATTTTTAGGCTACAATCAGATTTTCATACACCCAAAAGACCAAGAAAAGACTGCATTCACTACTCCTTGGGGCACTTTCATGTACTCTAAGATGCCTTTTAGATTGATGAATGCTGGGGCTACTTTTCAAAGGGCCATGGACATAGCCTTCGTGGGAGAGAAGGACAAGTTTTTCCTTATCTATCTTGATGACATAAAATTTTTCTCCAGTAGTCACAAGGATCATTTATAGCATTTGAGGAAGGTGTTCCTAAAGTGTAGAAGGTTTGGAATTTCAGTAAATCCAAGGAAGTCACAGTTTGCTCTTGAAGAAGGAAAACTTTTAGGGCATATTGTTTCTGCTACATGTGTTAAAATTGATCCAGAAAGAGTTCAAGCAATACAGACATTGTCCATCCCAAGGTCAAAAAGGGGCATCCAATTATTTCTGGGTAGCGTTAACTTTGTGAGAAGGTTTATTCCAAACGTTGCAAAGCTAGTGAAGCACATCACTTCCATGCTAAAAAAGGGGTCAGAGATAAAATGGATAGAGGCTACAAGAAGATCCTTCGAAGCGATCAAAAGAGCTATCATGGAAGCTCCCACTTTGATCAACCCAGACTACACCAAGGATTTTTATATCTTCTCTTTTGCCTCTATGATACACTTGCAGCAGTCTTGTGGCAGAAAAATGGTGAAGATGTAGAGCACGCAGTGGCCTTCTTCAGCAAAACATTGAGGGATGTTGAATTAAGGTATGACCTTATTGAGAAACAAGCATATGCTCTTATAAAGTCCTTAAAGGTATTCCAAATTTACATTCTCCACTCCAAGGTGGTTTCCTATGTGCATTCTACTTCAGTAAAGGATGTCCTAACCCAGCCAGATGTTGATGGAAGGAGAGCCAAATGGATTGCAAAACTCATAGAATTTGATATAGAGGTGAAGCCCACCAAGCTTGTCAAAGGCCAAGGCTTGGCTAAGCTTATGGCCAAGGAAAAATGTAGTCTGCTGGACATAAATTGCATGATGTTAAATTCAGATGGAGAACAAACAGAGGAAGCAGCAGGAAAGCACGAACAGAGCCAGTCTTTGGCCGAGAATTTATCCACTTGTGAGTGGTGTTCCAATATAGTTAATTTCTTATTGAAGCTAGAAGTCCCTCCAGGGCTTACCTTAGGACAGGCCAAGACCATTAAGCTCAGATCAACTAAGTTTTGTATTAATAATAACCTGCTTTATTGGAGGGACCCATCTAGAATCCTCTTGAGATGTCTAGACAACGAACAATATATGGAAGTTATGCACCAGTTTCATTATAGCATCCGTGGATGGCATCATTATTGGAAAACCACAGCCCACAAGATCCTGAGGGCTGGGTATTATTGGCCTGCTCTATTTTCTGATGTGTTTTCATTTGTGAAATCTTGTGACAAATGCCAGAGGTTTATAGGAAGACAACAGCTGAAATCTCTGCCCTTGAAGCCCATACACACCAATGGTCCCTTCCAGCAGTGGGGTTTAGATTTCATAGGGGAGATTAATCCACATTCCAGTGGCCAGCACAGGTGGATTTTAGTAGCCACTAACTATTTTACCAAATGGATTGAAGCTATACCCACTAAGAAGGCTGATCACCAGGTTGTCATGAAGTTCCTAACCGAGAATATTTTCACTAGATTTGGCTGCCCAACCAAGCTAGTCACTGATAATGCAGCAGCTTTCAGAGTGAAGGAATTGGTGGACATGTGTGAATCAATGGGCATTCAATTAGTGCATTCTACCTCATATTATCCTCAAGGCAATGGCTTGGTTGAATCATCAAATAAGAGCCTGGTAAGGATAATCAAAAAACTGCTGGAAGACAACAAAAGGAGCTGGGATTCCAAGCTGAAGTTTTCACTGTGGGCTGACAGAGTTACCACCAAGAAATCCATAGGGAACTCTCCATTCAAGCTGGTGTATGGTACTGAGGTTGTTTTTCCTATCCAATTGACCCTCCCTGTAGCCAAGTTCTTGCAAGAGGAGCTGGATGAAGGAGATGACATGGCAAGGAGGATGAGTGACTTGGTTGAAGTCCAGCAGATCAGGGAACAACTAATTGAGAAGTCAGCAATGCATCAAAAGAAGATCAAGGAAGTCTTTGATAAAAAGGCAAAGATGGACAGTTTTCAGGTTGGTGACTGGGTCCTCAAGTGGGATGCATTCAAGGAAAAGAAGGGTAATCATGGAAAATTCAATGCTTTGTGGACAGGACCTTTCATCATTACCCAAGCTCACATAAACAACACCTTCATCCTTCAAAATCTAGAGGGGGAAAGTGTTTTCGATGGCCCAATCAACGGGCCTTTTCTTAAGCTTTATTTTGTTTAAGGTTGTAAAGGCCTTGGATTTGTAAATATGTTTCTATCTTAGTTTTTATTTTTATGAAAAATTGACTCCATGCCCAATGGAACCTTAGGAGGAAGATTTGATTTTGATTTTACTGGACAGACAGTGATCTACAGTTCTTGAAACCTCACAGGGAGGCTTTCATCCCCAGAAGGAGCCAGTGTTAGCCCTAAGGTGCAGCACTGCTAGTTTGAAGATTAAACGAAGAATATGGTCAAATTTGCTGTCTTGGAAGGGGCCCCACACAAGCCATCACTCCACATTTCTCACTCTCCCACTTACATTCTATCCTGCTCATATCTTAAACCGACCATCACTTCATAACAAAACTCTCTTCTGCCTTAGCCCTAAATAAATTAACCCAAAACCCTGAAAAACCTTACCTTTTTGTCCATACGTGCCCTCTGTACATTTCTCAAGGTTATCTTGTACCTCCATGTCCCTCCACCGTTGATCTCTCCTGCCGATCTAACGGCCCACGTTTCACCCGATCGACGAGACATGCTCAATCAATCTCCGCCGTTAGATCACTCCCACTAGATCTAACGACTGTCGCTCTTATCGCGCGGGCAACTAGCAAGAGGAGTACCTGCCCAATAAAGGCAATTTCTCTCTCTCTTCCTCTGCTACGTGGTGTGTAATGAGTGGCATCGAGTGGACTCCACCCTTTACCGCTTACTACCTGATAAGCACCCAATAAAAACCGTAACCACCCAAACCAAACCACCCCCTCGGGCACTATTGTCCGAGCACCTCCTCTGCCCGATAACCATCCGATCTGTCCACTGAGATCCAACAGCTCAGACTTTTCTGCTCCTGCCAAAGACTGCAAACCTCATGCAATCGATCCCCTCCATCTATTTCTTCCAATCTAGTGGCCCTCGTTCATGATCGCTCCCGCTTGTCCTTCGCCACTCTTCCATTACTCTGTCCGTCTGATTTCATTCATACAAAAACTACTCGCTTGTCCTTCGCCATCCTGCCATTACTCTGTTCTTCCTAAGTGGCACGTCCGGCCACCCATGCACATCATACTCTACTTCCTACCAGTTACCCAAGGAGGAAGGTGGTTGACTTTGTCAGTATTGTGACAGTCAGACCACTGAACTGAATTAATAGAAAGTATGGCCGAACAAGGAAGGACACAACACGATTCAAGCAAATAGAATTAAACAGTCATGGAGCCTCACTAGCACAATCAAGCCAGCCACTTAACAGGGCAATGTTGTACCAGAATTAATTACCATTTTCATGATGGAAAAAGAATTATGTCCTTATACGCCATCACGCAGTTAAAGACAATGGGGATAGATTAAGACACCTCAAGCCCTAAAATGCTCGAGAGCATTGTAAAGAGTTATAAATAGCTCAAAGTAAGATGTAATCAAGGTTCAACTTCTAGAGACTATAGAGACTTTGCTACTCACGCTTCTCATCTTCATTCATCAGTAATAAAAGCTTCTTTTGTTGTCATATGTTCAATATCCCAATTTCTCTTCTATTCTAAGCTTTCACTTGAACATGCCGTTCAAATTAATTCTTTTGTGTCTAATTCCAGATGACTGTCATCTTATCTCTGCGTTGATGTATTAGATTAGCAAGTTTCATTTAATTTCTATAGCTTGCCATCATATGCTTATGTATGTATCTGCTGGTATGGTTAGTATTCTCCATTTATTCACCTAATCTACAAACTATTGAGCATTGGTGGTCTAAAGCCTTGTAGGCTGAGGGTGTTCATGCATGTCTTGAGTAATAACAGAGTCAAAGTGGTTAGATGGCTTGATCAAAACCATTATTTATTGCAATAGTTCAGAGAACAATATTGAAGATTATATGTTACCGGGCATCTCCGAGTTGCAACCTCGGAGAGTTTCCTGGAGTGATAATAGTTGTCATGGAGATTTTTCCAAGTAGAATCAATTGATACAACTTGGGAAGGAGAAGAGTATTCATCTCTCATCAGATAATCAACTTTTGTGGATCCAAAAGCCTATTAGTGGGAAGGAGTGATCACAATCTGGATGAGGGGCAAAAATTTGCTCGAAACTCAAAGTGATCTGAATTGATTAAAACCTAAACGAACGCAATTGTCTCAATGATACGATCCCAACGCAACTTGTTTCATTCAAAATAGAGTTTGTATGAGAAGGTTAGAGCTTGCTATCCGTTTTGTCAAATAGGCAAATTTTTTTGATTGGGATGCTCACTAGGCATCTGTACAACCGAGTCAGAAAAAGAATATTCTAGGGAATATTCCCAAAATATTCCCACAGGTGGCTTAACCAGATTTTGACACTTGTCGGCATCGGATTGGTCAACAACACATTGGGTCGACCAATGAGAGAGTGACATGTGGCAAGCTCGGAGGTTGACACATGCCCTCTCAAAGGTAATGAAAAATTTTATTGTTTGGCCAGGGAGTCGAACCCATGACCTCGCCCGCATAAACCCCACAGCTTACTGCCATACCACAACATGTTCCTTAACAAGTATCGGGCGCATGTTCTATTTAAACTTTAATGTCGATGAAGTTTGGAGGTAACCATAACACTAACCTCCAACATGTGAACACTCCCACTTAACTGCTAGTAGTTACATAAATGCCAGGTAACCACTAGCATTTGACCAACAACTCCTTAACCACTAACAGTTAGTGTTAATTGCGCCATTAATGAATTAAGCAGGTTTAACATTAATTAATCATGTTTATCTACTAATTAATTTCAAGATTAACTTGGTGGTGGTTTTGGTAGGTCTGCTAAATTCGAAATTCCTCCAAATTTGGTAGAGTTAACTTGAGTCTCTCCAGATTTAGTGGAGATTTCCTCGGAAATAATGAAGAAGCCATAACTTTGGTAGTTTTCGACCAATTTTGGCTCAGAAAGAATCATTCCTATATGATTTGGATGCTCCGAACACAATGGAAGAGGTTGTAGAGGTAGAAAAACACTTTTGTATGTGATTTTACTACGTTGAAGTTTAAGGAAGCCTAGGGCCACCAGGAGAGGAGGTCAAGCTTAGATCAACTGGAGTCCAATTGCAGAACTTGGAAAGTCATTTTTGGGGTTTTTGGGTCTTCTGAATCTAATGGAGTAGGTTGTAAAGCCATTAGAGCACTGCGGGTGAATGTAATCATGGAATTAACCATTAATCCAAAGAGGGCCTAACCATTGAAGCAGTTCCAAGGAGATGTAGCCTAGGAGGGGTGAACTCCTTTATCAAATTTGTGTTATAAGTTTGTTGTATTTTACTTCTACATTTTACTTTCTATAAATGTTTTTTTAAACAACTAATTAGCCTCATGAATTTCCCATAAAAGACACTCAATAATTGACATATAATCCTTCACATTTTGGTTAATTTGAGACGATACCAATCACATTTTTATTATTGATGAGGGAGCTTGCATAACATTAACAAGTTTGCACAATATTCAGATCAATTGGCTTCAAAAGACCCAAAAAAACCTATCTAGCCTCTTCTTGCTCTTGAAAATACCAAAAACTGAGGAAGTTATGCCTACTTCCTCCTTTTCCCAAGTTTTTGCAACTAACCAGCCTACAATTCGGCCTAAACTTGGCTGGAGTGCCCCAAATGCAGAAATTGCTAGTTAAACCTGGCACTATTCTCACTCAATGGGCGAAATTGTAAAACCGATAAGTTGGCCATTAAGGCCTCCAAATTTTCGCGCACCCTTGGTCACATATGCCTCTATAAGCCTAGGTGCTGGCCCCCGAGGCTAGCCCCTTTCCGTTGGCGGTCTTCCTAATGGTTTAGGCTAACCGCAAAACCCAGTCACATGTCGGAGGTTTATCTTGGCGGTTTGTGTTGTTGGTTTTAGAGGCAGGCAGTTCTCTAGTCACGGTTTGGGCGGGCGTGGTCACATTAAAATGGTCACAATGGAGGTGGTTTGTTAGGCGCAGCAGTTAGGTGACCCCGCGGTTGGAGTGCTCAACATTTAATATTAACATCGACGGTTTTGGCATGTTCATATGCATTGGCGGTGGAAACGATTACGGTTTTCGCCACGAGGGCGGGCCAGGTTCTAACCCCCGTCGCCCCTGCCTATGGTCCCGTGGTGCGGTGGTGGCCAGGGCCTAGGCCTTAGCATGCCCCCCCAAACACAATTTGTGCCACATTAAATATAATAACTCCACCCTCCATCTCAAGCGGCAATGTTTGGTCTAACGTTAATGGTGGTTGTATGTTCAATGGAGGTTGTGGTTTTGATTCCGGTGGAGGATATTAAGACATTACCATAAATTTTCGTGGCCCTTGGGCTACCACGGGTTGTCTCTTAGGCGTGGTGGCCCTTTTCCGTGCCATGTGGTAGCCTATGATTGCCCACCAAAAAATCCACAAACCAATAATATTCCACCATTTCAAACCAATGAAACTGTGCCACTTGTCACTACCTGATTCATTGGAGGAAAGCCAATCAGTTGTATAGTCACCTACCACATCAACATCCTAGTCAGCCTGCAACGTCAACAGTATAGACTACATACTGTGCAGTGCTGCATTTTTTACCAAATTCCCATGTTTGAGAAAACAGATAGAATGCGTTTCTAGGAGCATGTGGTGCCCATTTCATGTAAAACAAGTTGTTCTAGATTCGTGATGATGAGCACTATGCGGTCATTCAGGTTCCACACCAATCCGAAAGCTTTGAATTTCGAGCAAATTTTTGAGCTCCAGATCACTCCTCCCCACTGGGAGCTTTTGGTCCCCAAAAGATCACTTTTATTTTTTCAGCAAATAAGGGTATAATTCCGTCACTTTTCCAATTTCCATCCATTTGACCTTGCTCAGATTGGTTTCTTTGAGCCCCAAATGAAGGTGGTTCACACTCCCTCGTTTTTAAGTCCGTGTTCTACTATCAAGAATGGTGTCTTGTTGTAGTTCTTCAAGGTACTCAGGAGAGAAATCCTCAATGGAATTCTTGGCTTTGTCTATGTCGCTATGTCCAATAATAGAAACATCCTTCCCAAGAATTAAATCCAATGGCGATCTTCTGCAAAATATTTACCAAGGATAAAATCCAAAAATACTTGGGCAAATAACCCAAACAAGCTTCACATGGAAGTACTTGTATAAATGAGTGCTTGACACATTTGTAACATACTGAATGTGCTGCAACTACACATCCCAAAGTTGAGGATGCTCACCAAAATTTCCACAAATGGAAATGCATCTTACAGTATGGAATAAATTTGACTCCCATATTCCCATACAAATTGACTCATCATCAAGCCAAAATAGCATAAAAATTCGAAATAAATTATTGTTGCATATAAGTGATTTATTCAAAAACATCACTTTTACAAAATGCCCAACTGTGGGGACATGAAACAAGTGAAATACAAAGATTAATGCAGTCTTTAATTAGAGAAATAGTCCAACCATTTCTTACCTAACCATGCTAGGGAATTTTCTTTCTTTACTTCACTTCCTTCTAGAACTTCTTCTCGAATAAATATGGCGTGCCTTGCATATTCCTCTACTTTCTCCTTCTCATGTGATTCCATTACCTTTTTTTCCTTATTTGGATGAAGATTTGGATGGAACTTCCAACACTTTTCAATCCAATGCCCACTTATGTTGCAATGAGCACAAAAGTTTTTATGAGATTTTCTTGGCACACATGTCTTTAAACTTGGATGAGAATTTCCCTTCTTGGTGTCAATTCCAATTGACATATTCATGTTCTTGACTAATTCTTTCCTTTTGTGGAACTTAGCTACACAATGGTTAGGTGCATGACAAAAAGTGCAAGGAAAAACATTCCACAACATGTTATTCAAATCATCCTCTTGTTTGTAATCATCAAAAGCCTTTGAATAATCAAGATGCTTATACCTCTTATGGTTGTCCTTTGGCTTATGAGTATGGCAAGGAGAACTTGAATGGCGAGAATAAATTGTCTTGGTCTCTTCTTCAACTTTATCATCTCTCTTTGGAGAAGTCTTGCATTTCATGTCCTCCTTTTGCTTTAGAAACCAAGCTGGTTCCAATTCTGGATGCAAATCCCAACAATTTGCCTCCTCATGTCCTCTATTATGAAAAAAAGAAAAAGATGCCCAAGAGCTATCACTGGAAGACCATTCTTCCTTTTCAACATAGCCCAAACCTTCATATCGAGGTCTCTCCTTTGCGTCAACTGGATGGATAATGCTCTGATTGTTCACTCCAAGGCCTCCTCCCTTTTAACCCATTTTGGACAAGATTGTTGATCCTATTCCTTTTATATGCTTCTTAAAGGGTGAAAAATAACTTAAATCAAAAAATTTCATGTAAAGAAAATGCATGTAAAATCTTACCATTTTCCTCATATTTCGACTGAGGGACAAAGATGCTCTTAAACTCTTTCCTAATTCTTGAGGTGTCTTCTTGGACTCTTGGTCTTTCTTCTTTTAGCTCCTTGAGCTTTGGCATTGACTGAACCTCATACTCATCATCATGGGGATAAAAGGTGCAGACTTGGCCATCTTCCTTCTCTGAGGGGCTTTCTACACTAGCCTCTTGTGATACTCATCCAACAATTCCTCCTTCTTCTTTGTCCTAGATGAAGCGATGGAGGATGCTTCAAGGAAACCTCCTTGTGTCCCTAGTACATAGGAGGCATCCTCCATTTGAGAAGAGCCATAGTTTGCATTCTTTCCATGTCCACAAGCTTACTTAGTATTGGAGGGACTCTTTGTTGCTTTGGTAGAACAACATTCATGAATCTGTTCCTCCACAACATTCAGCAACATGAGGTGCATCTTTTTCTTCTCTTCCTCAGCATCTTCAAGTAGTATTTTGAGCTCTGGGTTATCTTGTTGGAGAAATGCAATAATTTCCTCCAAATCTTGGAGAGTATTATGCTTTGAATTTATGCCCATGCTTATTGAAGCTTCAAATACAATTTGAGGTAGAACTGGTGGTGGAGATTGTGGCAATCTTGCTCTCTTGCCCAAACCTTCTCGTCTTTTGAGCTTCAAACTTGTAAGCTTCACATTCACTTGCAAACAGTTAAATCCTCCTTGCACAAAGAAAATCAAGAGCTCTGATACCAAACTTGATCTGAATGAGAAATTTAGTGTTTGTTGTGCTAAATTCCAATTCAGAATAGTAAACAAAGTGCTAGAGGATAATGAGGAAACATTTCAAGTTTTACATGAGTTTTTATGTCTTTATATGTAATTCAAGAGCTTTAAACATGAATGAAAGAAAAACACTAAACAACAACATAACAATAATACACTCAACTATTGATAAAGGATTTCACCCCTCCTGGGATACATCTCTTTGGTCCAGCTTCCAATGGCTTGACCCAATCTCATTAAGCTCAAAATATGTCAGTGATAAAGAGTACATAAAGTGTGATGACCAAAAGAGTGGATAGTTTCCCCTTAAAGGAAACATTCTTCTGTAAAGAACTCTCACTCTAAAAACATGACAACCTACAATTAGTCATGAAACAATCAACAAGGAAAGGGTTCTCAAATCAAGACCCCATACTCCATATGACAATGAACATAACAAGTACAACAATTCACTTGAAGTAATAAAAGAGAACTTTCCTCAAAGACATAATGAGAAAAGAGAAACATGAGCTACAACATAGATGTCTCAGCTACTATAGAAAATATATAAAGGCTAGAAAACCCCTACAAGGTCCTCTCTATTCTCAAAATCCTTCAAAACTTGATTCAACCCACTAGTTGATCCTAGAACCCATAGACTCAAACTTGCAAAATGTCTCTTCAGAAGTGCTACAATGGCTTTGAAACCTATTCTGTTGGCCTCAGAAGACCCAAAAATGTCTGTCTAGCCTCTTCCTACTCCTGAAAGGACCAAAAAATGAGGAAGTTATGCATACTTCCTCCTTTTCCCAAGTTTTTGTAGCTAACCATCATTCAATTCAGCCAAAACCTAACTCGAGCTCCCAAAATGCAGAAACTGCCAATTAAACCTAGCACTATTCCCCCCTGGAGGGCAAAATTATAGGACCAATAAGTTGTCCGTTAAGGCACCTGAATTTTCACAAACCCCTAGTCACATATGCCCCCATAAGCCTAGGGGTTGGCCCCCGAGGCTAGCCCCTTTCTGCTCGCGGTCTTCTAGACAGTTTAGGCTAACCACAAAGCCCGGTCACATGTCGGCGGTTAATCTCGGTGGTTAGTGCTGGCGATTTTGGAGGTGGGTGGTTATCTAGCTGCATTTTGGAAGGGCGTGGTAACATTACAATGGTCACGACAAAGGCAGTTTATTAGGAGTGGCGGTTAGGCGACCCCACGGTTGGAGCGGTCGACATTTTAACGCTGGCGATTATGGCTTGTTCATATGTGTCGGTGGTGGACACGGTTATGGTTTCCGCTAGAGGGGCAGGATATGTCCTAGCCCTAGGCCCCCTTGCCCGCAGTCCCATGGTGCAGGGATGGACATGAGCTAGGCCATAGCCTGGCCCCCCAAACACAATTTGTGCCACATTAAATATAATAACTTTGCCCTCCATATCAAAGTGACAAGGTTTGGAGTAACGATAACAATGGTTGTTTGTTTGGAGGAGGTTGCGGTTTCGATTCCGGTAGAGGCTATTTGGACATTACCATAAATTTTGGTGGCCCTTGGGCTACCACATGGTGGCCCCTAGCTGTGCCACGTGGCAGCCTATACTGAAAAATCCACAAACCAATAATATTTCGCCATTTCAAACCAATGAAATTGTGGCACTTGGCACTACCTGATTCATTGGAGGAAACCTAATCAGTTGTAGAGTCAGTTTCCACGTCAACATCCCAATAAGCCTGCGACGTCAGCAGCACAGACTGCTCATTGTGCATAGCTTCATTTTCTTACAAATTCACATGTTTGAGAAAATAGACAGAACGTGTTTCTGGGAGCATACGGTATCTGTTTCGCATGAAACAATTTGCGTCAGATTCAAGATGATGAGCACTACATGGTCATTTAGTTTCCACACCAATTCAACAACTTTTAATTTTGAGCAAATTGTTGAGCTCCGGATCATTCACTCTCTCCTCCCTCCCTATCTCCTTCCATCTCTCTATATTTCTCTTCCCCCCACTCTCTATCTCTCTATATATGTTTACATAGTTTTATGTGTCTCTCTATGTCTTATTCCCTCTATGTATCTATCTCCCTCCCTTCTCCTTCTATCTCTCTCCCTCACTACCCCATTATATCTCTCCCCCATCCCTCCCTCTCTCCTCTCTCACTCTCTATCTCTATCTTCTTCCACTCTCTCTCCCTCTCTTCCTCTCTCTTCTATCTCTCTCCTCTCTTGATTTCCTTCCCTTCCTTATCTCGCTTCTCCCTCCCTATCTCCTTCTCTTTCTGTCTTTCTCTCCCTCCAAATCTCTATCTCAATATTTCCATTTACATATTTTTCTATGTATCTCTATATCTATATATTTATCTTCATCCCTCTATCCTTTTATCTTTTTATCTCTCTCCATCTCTCCTCCATCACCCTCCCTCTTCCTCTCACTCTCTCACTCTCTCTCTTTATCTCTCTCTTATTCCCTCTTTATGCCCCCTCCATCTTTGTAAATACTCTCTCTCTCTCTCTCTCTCTCTCTCTCTCTCTATATATATATATATATATATATATATATATATATATATATATATATATATATATATATATCCCTCTCTCCTCAATCCCTCACTCCATCTTCTCTCTCTCTCTTTCCCTTCCTTTATAACAATATTCCTAATATTCCTCTTTGTTCCCCCTCCATAATATTCGTCCCTCCCTTTGTCCTTCTCTCTCTCACCCCCTCTCCCCTTCTCTCTCTCCCTCACTCCCTCCCGATATCTCTTCTTATCTTCCCCATCACACACACACACACTCTACCTCTCACTCCCTCTCTTTATCTCCCATTAACTCTCTATCTCGTTATTTCCATTTACATATTTTTATGTGCCTCTCTATCTATTCTTGCCTCTTTCTCTCTATCTCCCTCCCTCTCTCACTTACTCGCTCAATATCTCTATGCCTCTCTTGCTCTCTCTCTCCCCTCCATATTTCTCTATGACTCCCTCCATGTCTCTCCCTCGCCTTCCCCCACTATCTATATACCTCCCTGGGCTCATCACTCTCTCTCTCTCTCTCTCTTTTTCCCTCTCCATCTCCCTCTCTATCCCTTTTCTTCTCCTCTCTCCAACATATACCTTTATCTATTTTTACCTCCCAATATTCTTGTTTCTCTCTCTCTCTCTCTCTCTAATCATTCTTCTCTCTTCCCCCTCCAATCTCTTCATCCCTCCTATCCTTCTCTCTCACTTTCTTTCTCCACTTATCTCTCTCTCTTCTTCCCTCTTTATCTCTCTATTCTTCCACTCTCTCTCCTCTCTTGATCTCCCTATTGTGCTTCTCTCCTTCGTTTCTCTGTGTCTCCTTCCCTCCTCTTTCTCTAGCCTTGACTCTTTATCTATTTATTTCTATTTACATATATGTTTTTGTCTCTCTATCTCTTCTTCCATATCTATCTCTATCTCCCTCCCTCTCTCCTCTCTCTCTACCTCACTTTGTTACTATCTCTCCACCTCTCTCACCCATCGCGCACTCTCTCTCTACCTCTTACTATTTCTATTTGTCTCTTCTTACTTCAATCTCCCCCCACTTCCCCCTCACACTACTTCTATACCTCTATATTTTCTTCCCTCTCTCTCCCCCCCCTCCATCTCTATCTCTATCTCCCTCCATGTCTCTCCCCTGAATCTCTATCTCTCTATTTTCATTTACATATTTGAATATGTCTCTTTTTTCTTCCTCTCTCTTTCTCTCTGTATTTGTCTGTCTCTTCTTTCCTCTCTCTCTCTCTCTCTCTCTCTCTCTCTCTGTATTTGTCTATCTCTTCTTTCCTCTCTCTCCCACTCTTTCCCCCTCATTTCACATCTCTCTCCCTCTCTCTCTCCCATCCATATTTAACTCTATCTCCCTCCATCTCCCTCCCTCTCCCTTACTCCCTCACTATCTCTATCCTTGTCTCTGCCATCACTCTCTCTCTTCACCTCTCCATATCTCTCTTTATCTCTCTTTTCCTCCCTATCCCCCCTTAGCTCTATCTCTTCATTCCTTCTTTTCTTTTTCTCTCTCTATTTCTCTCTTGCCCCACCCCCCCTCATATCTCAATATTTCTATTTTTTCCCTACTCTCTCTAGGTGAGCGCATGGAGTTGGGTTCCACTTTTTGGTGAGAGAGGGCGTGTTTTGGGTGAAAAACAATAGCTTGATCAAGCCATCTTAAGTTCTTGATCAAGTAATATTTGATCCATCAGTTGAGTTTTTTGAGGGATTAAACAATGTAACATGAGGTTATCTAGGAGTTCGATCGATCTATGTTTTTTAAATTTCCTGCGAATACAACCTAGGCATGGAATTAAAAAAAAAAATCTCAATCGAGCCTTAAATCTAGATCGGGCTATAGGCTAGATCGAGTTTTAAAGCTAGAACAATTCTTTATTTAACCACGTTAAGGGTTCATTCGAGTGCTCCTTAAACCCTCGATCTAGCTATTTTAATTTCAAAATCAAGCGTGCAATTGAGCATTTTAAGTGCTCGATCGAGCTTCTCAGGTCCTAAAAATCACAACTTTAGCACCCGTTCTACAGATTTCTCTGCAACCCCATTTTTAACCCTAGCATATCTAGGCAGAATGTGTCCTTAAGTGGCGAAGTTGATCATGTTGGATTCGTGAAAGAATCCTCTATCCAATGGAATATGAGTTTGGCATTTTCGAATTCATATGGTATTTTTCATCTAATTTATTTTAAACATAATGCTTGAAATATTTTTGCATAGTTTCAAAGGTGCTAAATAAACAATCAATAACATACAATATACACAATGGAAGAATTTCAAAAAATACCACTATCTTTATTTACAAGCCCTCTTCAAAAGGGTACTTTTGGTTTTTCAATTTATTTAAAGAGTTGAAAAAAATATTACGTGAACACAAGTGTCTCCAAAATGCAATTGAAATATTACTTTGCCAACTTCGAAAAATAATAAAAGATATAATTTTTCATTAAAAAGAAAATTAATATGAAAAACTTGATTCTATCCATGTAGATCTTGTTTATATATATATATATATATATATATATATATATATATATATATATAGATATATACAGATATATATATATATATATATATATATATATATATATACATATACATATACATATACATATACATATACATATACATATACATATATTAAAAAATACACATTTTAGACTAAGTTATGCTACATGAACACACACATACCTCTTAAGATGTGCGAAAATTTGCAAGGACAAGTATTTCATTTAATGGAAAATTGAGAGATTATACAAAACTAATTTTTTTGGCAAAAAATATTGTTAGGACAACAACATAATTTTCCACATATTGTCTTTTTACTCCGAATCAAAATTCACAATGCTTATATGAATTTTGAGGGTTTCAATTTGGTAAAATATGAAAAAATTGAAATTTCATTGCCACATTTGGCCCAAAAGTGTAACCCATATTCATGCATTCACCTCTCTCTCTCTCTCTCTCTCTCTCTCTCTCTCTCTCTCTCTCTCTCCATGTATCCTTCCCTTTCTCTTTGTCCACCTCTCCCCCCCACTTTCTATCTATCTATTTCCATTTAAATAATTACTTTTGTCTCTCAATATCATCTTCCTTATTTGTCTCTATATCCCATTATCTCTCCTTCTCTCTCTCTCTACCTTAATCCATCACTATCTCTCTCCCCAATCACTCGTTGCCTCTCTTTCTCTCTCTCTTCTTCCCCTTCTCTCCCCAACTCTTCCCCTCACACTTCTTCTCTCCCTCCCTCTCTTCTTCTTCATATCTCTCCCCTCTATCCCTATATCTATATCACTCCCTACCTCTTCTTCTCCCTTTCTCCCTCACTATCTCTATCCCTATCTCCCTTGTCATGGACTCTTTCTCTCCACTTCTCGTTATCTCTTTCTATGTCCCTCCTCCTCCCTCTTTCTCCCCCATCTATCTCTATACCTCAATATCTTCTTATATTTATCTCTATCTCCCTTATGTTCACCTCTCTCTCTCTCCATATATACCTATCTCTCTCTCTTTCTCTCTTTCACTCACTGAATGACTCTCTCTTCCCCATATTTCCCCCTCACTTCCTTCTCTCTCTCCCTCTCCCTCTCTCTCTCTCTCTCTCTCTCTCCCTCTCTCTCTCTCTCTCTCTCCCTCTCTCTCTCTCTCTCTCTCCCTCTCTCTCTCTCTCTCTCTCTCTCTAACTTTGCTTCTATCTCCCACCCTTTATCCTTCTCTCACCCTCCTCTCTCATTCCCTCTTCCTCCCTCTTGTACTCTCTTTCTCTCTACCTTCCTTCTTTGTGTCTATTCTCCCTTCCTTTATTGTCATTTATCTCTCCATCCCTCCCTCTCTCTCCCTCCTTCCCTCCCCTCTAGTTCTATTGCTATCTACCCATATCTATTTATCTCTCTCTCTCTCTCTCTCTCTCTCCATAACTCATCGATCCCCCTTCCTCTATTTCTCTATCCCTACTTCCCTCACTTAGTTCATTCCTCACAATAACCCCCCCTCTATCTACAACTTTGTCTCTATCTCCCTTCCTTATCTGTATCTATCTCTCCCATCCTCTAGCTCTCTCATTCTCACCCCCCTTACATCATCCATCTATTTGTCACTCTTCCTCTCTCTTTGCCCCCTCCCCCATCTCTCTCTCTCCCCCCTTCAAAACATCCCCCTCCTACTTTGTGTCTTTATTCCTCCCCATGTTGAGAAAAAATATATCCTTCCCTCTCCCTTCCCCACCCTCTTTCCTTATGTCCCTCACTTATTAACTCTCACTCACTCTATCCCCCTCACTCACTAATTCATTCCTTCTCATTCCCCCGCCCCCTTCACTCTCTTGTCCCCTTTATCCCTCCCTCTTTCACCCTCTCCTCCCCCTCACCAAAACCCACCTCAACCATTTCCCACCAACTCATTCTTCCCCACACCTCACCCTCTCCCTTATCTCTCTCTTTCCTTCTCTCTTTCTCTCCCTTGGGCACTCTATCCATCCCTCTCTCACCCTCACCATCCCCCAAAACCACATGAATCATTTCCCATGTGTTAAATTCATTAGTTGTAGGAATAGATCGATGTTCCTAGCACTAGAAACATGCACATATTTTTCACAGTAGGAATGCACACATGTAGTTGGTACTAAAAATGTGTAGGCACTATGTGTATACTGACTCTGTTACTTTGGATATATGTTCAAGATCACTAGGTTAGTGGTTTTGGCTATAAATACATGAAAACATCAATTTTTGAGAAAGCCAATGTATATCTCTAACTTTAATTTTTTTTTTTCTATAATTTGAACAAATCCGTTATTGATGAAACCACATACTCATATAGAGTACTCATATAGAGAGAGAGAGCACTTTGTATGATTATGCAGTTTCATATATATATATATATATATATATATATATATATGAGTTTTTACCATTCTTAATATTTGTTTGTCTTAATAAATATATCAAAATCTTAAAATACATCCCTAGTTTATTTCCACTATAACTTTTTGGGGCCTTAACATTTGGGAAAAAAATAAGGTGCACTAGATGAGATTAAGACCTAAAATCTAAAAAAACTAATTTTTTGATAATGGTAAGACGCTTATAGGTTGCACTAATGGAAGACATCGTAATTTCAAGGATACAATGGCATTCATAATTTGAAACAAATATATATATATATATATATATAATTAAGATTACGAATTTTGAAAAAATATTTGTGCAGGAGAACAATATTCTCTACAACTTGACATATCTTTGTAGCAAGGTTCCATCATTTAGATACTGAAAGGTTGCACCAATAGAACCTTATGAATTATATTTTTTAAGGATTAAATTATTATGCTACTATTATGGTTTTAAAAATCATACATATAGAATATAACTGAATATTCATTAAAAAATATGTAATTTACTATTAAAAATAGTAAAATTTGGGGGATTCTATCAATTTAATCACATATATATGTAAAAAATAGTTAATTTTTTAATCAAATTGGTGAATAATTTTTCAGAGAATGTCCAAAAAATATGTAAGTTACTATTAAAAATAGTAAAATTTGGGGGATCTTATCAATTTAATCATATATATATATATGTAAAAAATAGTTAATTTTTTAGTCAAATTGGTGAATATTTTTTGAGAGAATGTCCAAAACATAACCGATTGGGAAAAAAATTTCCCAATTTATATTTTTCATAAAAAATAATGTTTGAATATCATGAAAACTAAAAATTCAAGTAGATACTTTTTCTACCAGTATAGATATATCTTAACCATGAATATAGAAAGGGCCAAGAGGGATTAAATTTCTTTTTGTGTAAAACTCTTTTAGAGTGGAAAATTTCAAAAAAAATTACACATCAAGTGATTTGATCCCTCATGATGTGTGATATAGCCATGGTCATGATGGATCTATATTGGTTTTCTCTCTCTACACACATAGTGTTTAATTTTCTATTTTTTAAATTTCATTTTTGAATGCATAAATAGATTGAATTCCTTGAAAATTCCTTTCAACACTCTAATTATATTTAAGTTATTTTTAAGGATTCAATTAGTATGCTTGTATATAGCATTATATGCCACTATTCTGGTTTGAAAAATCATACATATAGAATAGATGAATATTCGTTAAAAAAAATGTAATTTGCTAATAAAAATAGTAAATTTTATAGGAGCGTTACCAATTTAATCATATATATGTAAAAACAAATAGTCAAATTTTTAACCACATTGGTGAATAGTATTTTTCAGATAATGTCCACAAAATAACCAATTGGGAAACATTTTCCCCAAAAAAAAATCCAAATTCATATTTTGCATAAAAAATGATGTATGAAAACTCAAAATTCACATAGACACAATTTCTACCAATATATAACCTATCAATCATGGATCTCAAAAGCACCAAAATGGATCAAATTTCTTGATGTTCAAACCTCATTTAGCATTTTTGAATGCATAGATGGATTCAAAACCTTGAAAATCCTTATAGATTACACAATTTAAATTTACAATTCCAACAAATCTCTATTGGATTTTAGACAAAAGAAAAAGTATATCTAAAAATCAACATATAAAATAATAACACTTAGACTTAAAATGTTTTAACCATAACAATTTATTTTTTCAATTACTTTTTATAACAATAAATAGTTTCTTTTTAACCATATATCATATATATTTTTCATTGAAATATTCTACTTAAAACGAGAATTGAAATATTTCATTATTTTATCTAAAATGAGGATTGAAATATGTTCCTCATGCATCACATTATCAATATTAAAGTTTTTTTTGTAATTAATATATTCTTAAATACATATAAATATTGCTTAAACTTACATATTGAAATTTCCTTCTTATTACTCTTTTTTAGTAATTGAAGAATTTTACGTTCAATCACTTTTTTTTTTGGACATTGGAATATTTTGTTACAGTGAATATTAAACCTTCTTTTTATATATTCTCTTTCTATATGTAAAATTAATATTAAAATAAATTAACTCATTTGGATATCCAAATAGTTTATTCAAGTTATATAATGAATTATTTGGATATTCAAATAATTTATTCAAGTTATATATTGAAATATTTGTAAAAAGTATAGGAGTTATTTATTTTTTTCATAACCAAAAGTGAAAATATAAGTTTTTTTTTTTTTATTTTGATTATTTTATCTCCTTCAAAAATTGATATAAAATTATGTTGCTTCACACGAGAGTGAGAGTGAAATATTTTTACCACACATTTCCAAAGCGAAAGTAGGATTATTTATGTTTTATAATTCTTTTAATTAAAACTAACCAAATATGTATATTCATTTTTGTTTTTTATTATAGCCAACATTGTTTCTAATTTAGAGAATATTTTGTTTTTAGTTTAAAAGGGAAACTTGCCAACTCCACTTTGAGTACTAATGGCATCACACATCCCCTCATACTAGGTCATAGAATACACTTCTCAAAATAATAAACAAAAGTAGATACTAAAATAATCAAATCATTCTCTTATATTTCATCCTTTTTACACTATTTTCAAATCCATTGTATAAATATTTTTAATCATCCTTTCAAAATTAAAAAATGATTATTTTTCCAAATTTTCATTTCCACATCACCCTTCACCAATTTCAAAAAACAACCCTTAACCCAATTTCAAGAAACAAGTAGAACTTCATTTTTTTGTTTGTCGACTTGGCTTTTTGTTTGTCAAGATTGATAGAACTACATGGTTGTTCAAGGTATTATATACAAACTTAAAAAAATAAACAATGTGAAGTGACGTGACTAATTAATGTTCAAGGTATTATATACACACTTAAAAAACAAACAATGTGAAGTGATGTGACTAATTAATACACTAATTTCAATATGAGCTAATTATTACACTAGTTTCATTATGAGAAGTGACTAATCGATACACTAGTTTACATTTTCATGTGATTAGTTTTAATTTTTTCTAAATAGTCTAATTTTGTATGCTTTTTGATAACATAGTTTGAATCATTCAATTGATTATGTTGTCTTTTTATGTTTTATTTGATTATGTTATTTTTTTATGTTTTACTTAGATATAATATATTAAATTAGATAAATGATGTGGGATAGCCAAAATGGTGGGAAATCATGGAGCATAATGTAGTTTAATAAATCTACACATAGATGGGTAAGATATTCTATTTGAAAATTTTAATATAGAATTTTTATATGTCGTAGATTAATTGATGGTTAAAGATGGTAGGAAGGATTAAATGGTTAACAAAGAAGCAGCAGAGAAAAGGTTTTGAATTATTTTGAATGTGTGGTTATTTAGGTGAATTGTATAAATTAGAATTATATGTAAATAAAATAAAAAGATTAGATTGTATATATTAAAAAAAAAATATTAGATTAGATAATATATATGAAGAAAAAATTTCAAATAAATTTTGGATTGAAATGAAATTGATTAATGATTATAATAATTTTATAATTCTTTACTGATTGAAAAAGCATTTGTGTTCATTTATTTATTAAATATTTTTTATAATTTTAAATTTCTAAGATTTAAAATAATATGTCGATTTATGAACATTTTTACCATCTAGATTATACCAAGTTCACGCTTTGACCTTGGGAAGGTCAAATGGCTTAAACGAAGAAAACTACTTCCAATTACATCTTGGTTATCATAAATAAAAAGTAACTTCATTGCGAATAAAAATTACCTCGTCGCGAAGGTGTTAAAGTATGGTTCATCTCACTAATAATAAAAATGAATAATGACAAATTCGGATGACCGAGGGCGATCAACTGAAAGTCATAATCAAGTGAAATTCACAACAACACAAGAAATATGGTTTGTAAAACTCTAAAAGTACACAAATTTTGAAATATAAAAAATTTGTTACAAATAAATTTGTATTTTTTATTTTCATAATTATTAATAAAAAAATATTAGAATTTAATATTTCATAAATTATATGATAAATAATTTACGAATCAAAAACAAGCCGAACCTTGCTAAAAAGATGCTTGAAGTATATCTCATAAAAACAATTTTCAAATCTTTATTCAAATACAATCTCACGCTTTGGAAGCTTTCTAATGTCATCGGGGATCACCATCAAATTATATCCCCAAAGATTGAGATACTTCAGATTTTTAAGTTTTCCTATTCGGTATGTCAACGATTTTAACTTTTTACAACCGTCCAAATACAAGAATTGAAGATCTGAAAGATTACCAATCTCTTCACAGATATCTGCAATGTCAGTGAACGCCAAATGGAGATATTCAAGTCGTCTCAATTGCCACTTTGATGTTGGCAATGATTGTATGGCCGTGCAATGAAATCCAATACCCTTAATGAGGAAAGGTTGAGTAAAAATGCTTCTAGAATTTCTTTCAATCCCTCATTCACTCCCAACTCTAAAGAAACTAGTTTGGGACATCTCAATTCTTTTGCCGGCAAAAACTTCATATCATTTAGAAAAACTGATATTCGCCTGCAATCATCCGAATTTGGAATGTCAGGGAAATGTTGAAGACATTGACCTGCCCTCAATACAGAATTCTCTTCGTTCTCGCCAATATAAATTACCATGTCGTGGATAACATCGTGAACTCTAATGACACCCTTTTTGTCACGCCCCTACCCTGGCGGCACTTTTCCAACTGCACGGTGGGGTGCAACACCACCACCCACTTTCTTTTTAACAATACTTGTAAGTGTGGACTACACCTACTTTCTATACTTAGTTTATTTTTCAACTTTACCAAGTACTTATCTTTCGTTAACACAGCAGAAACATTCACATTACATTCATCATCATCATCATTATCATTTTAACCATAAAGTGCACAGCGGATATAAACCGGGAGGGGCAACTCCCTGCAATATGAGTCTGCCCAAACAATAATGATAATCTTCAATTTTTACAAATTTACAATCAACCTGCAAATTTTACACTTTGGATTGCACACTGTGCAACCTCACCGTTTCACTGGGTAGAGGCACCCACCGGTCTCCTCCATCGTTCCTTCGTTCAACAAGTCGTTCACCGTTCACTGAATGCCCTCGCTCGCCCTCGGTTCGTTCAATCGAATGCCCTCGGCTTGTTCAGCCGGACGCCCTCGCTCGTTCAACTGAATGCCCTCGGCTTGTTCAGCCAGAGGCCCTCACCCATTCACCCGAACGCCTTCGCTCGTTTCAACCAGCGCCTTTGCCCATTCACCCAAACACCCGCAGCTTGCTTCACCTGGCACCTTCGCCCGTTCAATCGAACGCCCTCAGCACGTGTCAACTGATGCCTTCGCCCGTTCAACCGAATGCCCTCAGCTCGTGTCAATTGACGCCCTCGCCCGTTCAACCGAACGCCTGCAGCTCGTTTCACCCGATGCCTTCGCCCGTTCAGTTGAACACCCTCAACTTGTGTCAACCGACATCTTTGGCTCGTTCAGCCGAACGCCCTTTCCCATTCAATCGAACGCCTGCAGCTTGTTTCACCCGGCGCCTTCGCCTGTTCAGCCGAACACCCTCATCTCGTGTCAACCGACGCCTTTGCCCGTTCAACAGAACGCCCTCAGCTCGTGTCAACTGACGCGTTCGGCTCGTTCAGCCGGATGCCCTCGCCCGACCTGTGGTTTGCACTGCCTGCGGCCACCCGAACGCTGCTCCACCGTTCTGCGGTTAGGTGGTTCGGCCACAATGCTCCGTCTGCACCTTCGCTAAAGTTTCAGCTCACCTCCTCTAAGTGAGCTCCCACTTATTGTTCGCCAAGACACTTAGAAGAATTTTCAATGATGTTTTGCCACCATTCTGCTCGCTCCTTTATATGGCAGTTGGCCCTCCGGTTGGGGTGTCAGCCCACCACGCTTACCCACCGTTTCTTCCAACTTGCCCGCTCCATTGTGTCAACCCATGGTGTGGGCGCCCATACGTGGGACCACCCATCATATAAGTTTACCACGACTCCTCAACACTTAGTCATTTTATTCGAATATGACTTTCGTGTTTCCCACAATTTAGCCAACTCGTCGCACCATGCGAGCACGCCCAACTCGTTGGTCACACCTCCAGCTCGTCCCTCGTCCATCGTGTGCCCTTCGCTAAATGCACCGCATCGCACAATGACCTAGGGGCCGTACATCCTCCCCCACCTCGAGTCATTGTCGACCTCGACAATTCTCCATCCTAGCAACCATCCATTGCTAAGACAATCATCCACACCACTGTGTATATGGGTAATCTAGATGTCCACCACTCGACCTTCTTCACGCCATAGATATGCCACTACTCTGCAAGGAACCATGTGCTGGTACCCCTCATGTCGGTTATTAGTTGGGTATCTAATCCAACCATGCATCACCTCCACAAAAACACATTCCCCTACATCATCATGACTGTCCACTGCATGCTACCTGTAAATCTGCGTCATCTCACCCCTAGATGCCTGCTCAAAATGTTGGAGACTCATTGCCATGAGCAGCTAACAATGAGCCTCATCCCCATGATAGTCTAAGAAGATGAGGAGGGAGCAAAGCCTGAAGGCTATCCCTCACTGATCAACTCAATCCACCTATCTAGATCCTCCACTTCTAATCTCTGCAAGCATGCCTTTCGATCCTCCGTCTGAACATTCAGCCTCACATACTCTTCATCAACATCGTTCTCCACTACCTCCAGCCTCCTAGATAGATCTAAGATGCTATCCGACAATGTCTTGATAACCTGTGACTGCTCCATAAGCTATTCCTCTGCAACAAACAACTGCTTATAGATCTCTTCATCTCGTTTCCCATTCTCCATATTCATCGCTGTCAATTTACATTCGGGCTTAGTTACTCCTACGGTCGGAACACTGATAGGTACATCCTCTCGTCTATCGTAAATGTACAATGTATTCAAATGGGAAACAACCATCACTTCGAATTGCTTCATAAACTCCATGCCTAGTACAGCCTCATAGTCATCTATCTGCACTATAGTGAAGTCAACTCTCCCAATCCACTCACCAAGTGTCACATCCACCTTTTCAGCTACACCGATCATAGAATTCGGAGGAGAATTCACTGCCTTCATTTGTGCCTACACCGGTACAAACTTCAGTCCAATCCTTCTCGCAGTATTCTCGCTCATAAAGTTGTGAGTTGCCCCACTATCCACCATAGTGAGTACAATAGCACTACCAACCTTCTTTTCGACATACTCCAACCTGTTTCTTTCCGTGTCTCTCCTTGAGATAACTTTTGTAGCCACTGCAGCTCCCAAAATCTGCATAACTCCTACAAAAGTTTCTTCTTTCTTCTTCGTATTGGCTTGTGCCAAGGCAGCCACTTTTGGTCTTGAAGGACAATTCTTCACCATATGTGGTTCCTTACAAATCCAACACTTCAACAGTTTCTTCGTTTTCGACTTATCATACGATCTCAGAGTCTCCTCTTTCGTAGGTTTCTCTTTTGGTTTGTCATTCCTTTCCTTCTTCTCATCAGAACCCTCATCATAGTGTTCTACCAAACGAACCACATCAGCGAATGCCTCCTCAAGTGTTTTTATTGTTTGCCTCTTCACTTCATTCTACGCCCAAGGTTTCAACCCTATGATAAAGTTGAACACCTTGTCTCTTTCTGCCATGTTTGGAAGTTCCAAAACTGCACTTGAGAACTCTCAGTGATATGCCTGCAGACTTCCCATTTACTTTATGTATTTTATCTCCATCCTTACATCCCATGTTTCGTCTTGCAGACTAAAATGAATTTGCAAAGCCTTCTTCATGTCATCCCACGAAGTTATGTCTTCAGCATTTCCATTGGCAATCTGATCCATCCTCCTTCGCCACCACATCTTAGCATCCTTCGTCAAGAATTGAGTAGCTACCCTCACTTTGGTTTCCTCATCAGACATCCCCAAGTGCTCCAAGTACTATTCCATATCCCATAGAAAGTTACCAAGAGTTTTCGCACTCCTTGTCCCATCATAAGAATCTGGCTCTTTGACTTTCACATGAGCCACACCTCCACCTGAGTTGTGCCCAACAACCCTCTTTAAAACCATGATCTCATTCTGAGCATCGGCAAGAGCTTCCTGCAATTTCAAAATTTTAGCCAAACCTTGATCTCTTGCTTCACCAGTCTTCTTTACTTCTTCTTCCATTTGTGCATACTGCCATTCAATATACTCATATCGAACCTTGAGGTCCTCGAGCTCCCCTTCCACCTTCGCATAACCTTCCTGAACTTGTATGTTCTCGACTTTCATCGAAGCCATATCAGAAGAAAATTCCTCCATACGATCCAATACCCTGTCAAAGAAAGCTTCACCTGCATCCTTGCTAGATTCACCTGTCACAACATGAGGTTCCTCCACCATTTCTGCCATTTTCCTTCTTTGTGATCTTGTATAGACCATCCACCAAAGTCACCTGCAAACCTGAACCACCTACCAAGTCTTCAGACTTCTTTTCCTCGTATCAGTACCTCTGATACCAACTATCACGTTAGTGAAGTTTGTATCAACTTCTTCTTCAAATTTGAATCACCAAAGCCCGCAGAATACAGACCTCTGATACCACTTGTCACGCCCCTACCCTGGCAGTACTCTTCCAACCGCACGATGGGGGCTGCGGCACCATCACCCACTTTCTTTTTAACAATACTTGTATGTGTGGACTACACCTAATTTCTATACTTAATTTATTTTTCAACTTTACCAAGTACTTATCTTTCATTAATATAGCAGAAACATTCACATTACATTCATCATCATCATTATTATCATTTTAACCATAAAATGCACAACGGATATAAACCGGGAGGGAAACTCTCTGCAATATGAGTCTGCTCAAACAATAATGATAATCTTCAATTTTTATAAATTTACAATGAACCTGCAAATTTTACACTTTGGACTGCACACCGTGCAACCTCAGCTTTTCACCGGGTAGAGGCACCCACCGGTCGCCTCCACTGTTCTTTCGTTCAACAAGTCATTCACTGTTTCACCGAACGCCCTCGCTCGCCCTCTGTTCGTTCAACTAAACACCCTCGGCTCGTTTAGCCGGATGCCCTTGCTCGTTCAACCAAATGCCCTCAACTCGTTCAGCTGGACGCCCTCGCCCGTTCACTCGAACGCCTTCGCTCATTTCAACAGGCGCCTTTGCCCGTTCACCCGAACACTCACGGCTTTCCTCACCCGGCACCTTCGCCTGTTCAGCCGAACGCCTCAGCTCATGTCAACCAACGCCTTCGCCCGTTCAACCAAACGCCCTCAGCTCGTGTCAACCAATGCCCTCGCCCATCCAACCGAACGACCGCAACTCGTTTCACTCGGCGCCTTCGCTTATTCAACCGAACACCCTTAGCTCGTGTCAACCGACGCCTTCAGCTTGTTCAGTTGGATGCCCTCGTCCATTCAACCGAATGCTCGCAGCTCCTTTCACCCGGTGCCTTCGCCCGTTCAGCTGAACACCCTTAGCTCGTGTTAACTGATGCCTTTGCCCATTCAACCGAACGCCCTCAAGTCGTGTCAACCGACGCTTTCGGCTCGTTCAGCAAGATGCCCTTGCTCAACCTGTGGTTCATGCTGCTTGCGGCCACCCAAACCCTGCTCCACCATTCTACGGCTAGGTGCTTCGGCCCAAATGCTCCACCTGCACCTTCGCCAAAGTTTCAGCTCGCCTCCTCTAAGTGAGCTTGCACTTATTGCTCACCAAGACACCTAAAAGAATTTTCGATGATGTTTTGCCACCATTCCGCTCGCTCCTTTATATGGCGGTTAGCACTCCGGTTGGGGTGTCGACCCACCAAGCTGACCCACTATTTCATCCACCTCGCTCCCTCTATCGTGTTGGCCCATGGTGTGGGCGCCCATACGTGGGACAACCCATTATATAATTTTACCACGACTCCTCAACACTTAGTCATTTTCTTCGAATATGAATTTCGTGTTTTCCACTGTTTAGCCAACTCGTCACACCGTGCGGACGTGCCCAACTCGCCAGTCACACCTCCAGCTCGTTGCTCATCCTTCATGCTCCCGTCGCCAAACGCGCACAATGACCTGGGGGCCTTACACTCTTTCACCTAGAATAAGCAACGACTTTCAAGTAACTTTACATAGCTTTCCCCGTCTTTAATACATAGTCATACTCCACATCTTCTTTCGTCATAAATAGGCCTTCTGTGATCCATGATTGCACCATCATCTCCACCAGCATTCCAGCGTTTTCACTGAACATGCCACAGTAAAGAAAACAACTTCTCAAATTAGCATCGGGCAGACTATCGTAACTCCATCTCAATCGTTGATACAAATCTCGATTAATTCGAGGATGAGTAACTGGAAAATTTAAATCCACTTTTTGCATCTGCTTTAAAGCAAGCTTCCACTCATCTACAGCTGTGTTGCCCATCATTTTTGAGGCTATTACACTTATTGCCAATGGCAACACTTTGCACTCCTCGGCCACCTGTCGTGCAGTATTTTCTATATCCTCCTTTGTTCTTCCCAAATTCCACACCCAATTGTTTTAGATAGAGTGCCCCCCCCCATGTCGTCTAAGACCAAAAATAATTTGTTGGTCTTCATATATGTACACAGCTTCATCTTTCCCATGTCAGGAGAACAGTTGGTGAGATCTAAATGAATTGTAGAAGCAATATCATTTTGCATCTACAGAATTGGAAACTGAGCAACTGTAACCCAAATTACATGATCGAAAACATAACTAACCTTGGTGTTGTAGACTTTTTTAAGCAATGTTGCTTTTCCCACACCACCCATACCGTATACACCAATAATGCGAACATGGGGAGCTTCCAAAATCCATATCTGTAGCTGTGCCTCGGCAGATTTTATTTCCAATCCAACCAATCCGATGTCGGGTTCATCCTGAAGTAGTATGCATGTCTGTTGTTGTGCATAGGATGCAATGTTCTGAGCACTGCAAAACACGGAAAAGTCGGTTCTAAGCTAATTATGGAGCTCAAGAATAGTTGTGTTCCACTCTTGGATTTTCTTAAAGACATTGGGCTTGCACACGAGTGACTCAATACACTGCTGTAGCCACAGGCGTTGTGAATGATGGATCAAGTCCCTGGCCTCTCCAACTTTGCATTGCATCCTTAGCAAACAGTTCTTCAGAGAATCCGGTGCCTCCCTCTGCTGATTTTGAAATTGAGAATTGATGTCAAGCAAGAGGCCTTTCACACGATTTAACTTCTCTCCCGAAATCTCACGGTTGCCATCTAAGTGAATTGCATCGTCTATCTATTGGATGACTTGTTGGATGACTGGAACAAAAATAACGCTGCTAGTAGTGTTACTTGCGGTTCTCGTTACAATCAGTGATCAAATTTGAAGGGCAGGTCTTAATTTCATTTAGAAGGGTACACATCTAGGTCGCACTTCTATAATGAAAAGCATAAAAAAAAAAAGCAATTCAATTGACAATAGTAAATTATTTTCAAATTTCTTTTTATTTTTTTACAAACAAAAAGATACTACTACGTCAAAAGCTGCATTAGTAAATGAATTAATCTTGCATGTGTGAATGAGAAATATAACCACATAAGATCATATTTCACAGGCCTTGAACTCAGCCACAATTGAACCAACTATAGGGACAAAATCATAGTTGGGAAACTGCATATGAGTACAAAAAATAAACATATAGACATAACTACATCTTAATGAAATTGAAATAAAAATAAAAATACAAAGAAACAAAAATACTTATATTAAAATTATATGGAAGGTCTCATTTATAAAATTAAAAATAAATTCTAGCTTATATAGGAAGTATCAGTGTAATTCTAGCTTATAAACTTCAAATTTGACCAAATCACTATTCTATTGTCTATTAAAACTCTTTTGGAAAGCTGAGACTTCCAATATTTACACATCTCAAATTATTGGAACTACAGTCCCTATACTTGGCCGCAAAATTGATCTAAGATAGCTTCTTCTTTCCGTTATAAAACTTTCACAGTTGTGGTCCTCTAGCTTAACATATCTTGTGCAATATCCTGCAATGATTACATTCAATACGTGTCAGAAAAACTTCACATACAAACTTGAAAAATATGGTTATGCTTTCATTTACAAAAGGAAAATGGTATAAAACTAAAAAAATCACTTACCAAAATGGTTCATTCAAGTGCTCGATAAAGTAAGACAATGATGGTAATAAACACTGAAACTTACTAGTTCTTTCAATCTATTTTCATAGTGGAAGAGGTTTTCGAGTTTTCATCTCTTTCCATTCATCATAAATATCATTCCAATCTACCTGATTTAGAGCATGAGGTGTACTAAGAGAGATAAACATTAACATATCCAATGTTTTTAAAGAAAGCCTTGACCTGTCTTCCTTTTTTATCCGATTTAATTTTGAAAAACCTCTTTCACAAACTGTTGTACTAGCCGGAATAACAAAAATTCCTTGCCATAGCTGCATTCAGCATGGAAATCCTTCAAACCATTCAATTTCACCTCCACATAGATCCCATGCTCCAAACATATTCTTTTGGGTAAGATTTATACATAGTACATATAAATTCATCCATTTCACCCATACATTTAATGTTGTCCACAACGAGCAAGCCTACAACACTAAATTTTTCACATAAACATGTCAACCATCTTCTTGTTTGAGAGTCTCTGTCATCCATATCCTCATAATAATTACGAGGATTAAAAAACTTAGCTGCATTAAAAATATGTAAATCTGTGAACCTTGCATTTAGAGAGTCAATCACCTTCATTACAAAAGCCTTTCCCAGCATAATGTGGTCATCTAGTGTCCCTGATCTTTGTGACTTTGGAAAACTCTCAAACCTCAATTCATGTACATGTACTATACCTGTGCAATCTGTAAACTCAAGAGTGGCTTGTTGTGTTTTATTTAAGAAGGATGATGTGTGCATTGCAGCTACCCCAAATGTGCTTTTTAGAATCGCTTATGACGCAAGCTAATAGTGATATCCAAAGTTGTTCCAATAGATGTAATGTCAACATGATCCTCTTGAAACTTTTGATTCAGCTTATTTAACTCAATAAGCACATCTGCAAGTAAGTGGATGCAAAATTGAACTTGAAATATTGTAGCCATCTCATACATTTTTTTCTCCACTAACTCCCAGTCCCTTAACAAAGCAGGCATGAGCTTAACGAGTCTTTCCATGACTTTTCCTCTAGAAAGCCATCTAATATGATGAATTTGTAACACTTCTAGCCTTGTGATTTGAAATGACTCCATTAGCTCTTTCAATTCTCCATGTCTTTTAGTAGATTTCCCTAACCATGAATAGATCTTGTTTGCAAACTTATCAATAGCTTGCAACTCTTCAAAATAAGATGAAGCATCATTAGCTGCTAATGCTTCTCGATGAACTATACAGTGAATATCTACTAAGTGAGGGGCATGTCGACGAAGCTTAGTAGATAAACCTTCACGAATACCCCTCATGGATGATGCTCCATCAGATCCAAATCCAACTAACTTTGTCATGGATAGATTCATGTCTGCTAAAAGAGATGTCACAGCATCATACATAGACTGTGATGTTTCATCCCTACTTTGTAGCAATTGTATGAATTTTGTAGCACATGGACCTCTTCTTTCATTGGTCAAATATGTAATATAAATAATCAAATGTTGCACCATAGTCCGATCAGTGCTTTCATCAACTAAAAGTGAGTAATATGGACTTTGGAAAATCTCATTTTTTAATTTTTTTCCAATATATCTCCTTAGCAGCTTCTAGAAAGTCTTTTCCAGATGTTGTATTTGTATATGCTGAGTATTCATCTGTTAGAGGCATGTGAGGAGTGTTTTTATACCTATTCAAGTCACAAATTGGCTTATATACTTCCAAAGGTAAATCATGTATTGCAACAAAATACATGTTCTCAATAACTGATATAATTCTCTCTTTCTGAGCATCAACCATTAGTTCTACATGTTTTGTAATTGGAAGAGTACTCCGTTTACTTTCTCCCTCTACAAGTTGCAAAGAAAATTTATGAGCCTCTGATGTTGCATGGATGTTTAAAGCACTAACTTGAAGGGTTGTGCTTCTATCTTTAGCAAATGGAGTTTCCCTTTTAAATTTTACACACCATGAACATTTTATCCTTTCAACACCATCAAAATCTTTTACAGCATAAGCCCATGGAAATCTCAGCTTCCATTTGGACTTGAATGTTCTTTTGTACCTCTTCAAGAATTTCTGCACTATCCGATTCATGGTCCTCATCCACATGATCATACACTTCATTTTCAGAAATATGAAGTTGATTAGAACATTGAGAGATACCAAATGCATCGGAAAGTGAAAGTTGTTTCAGATCCTTTTTGGGGCGACCAAGAGGTGGCATTTTATACCTATAATCAACAAAACAAGAAATATAAAAATATAAATTAATATAAAAATACATAATATTATTTGAAAATAAGACAATATACAACAAAATTCATATGAAAACTAATGAAAAGCAACAAATAGATCTCACACACATAGGTCTGTTGATCATTGAAGTACTTGATTTGTTAGCTTGTCAATTGATAATATTATGTAAATTTGCCACGTTGTTCTATTAGTACGCATAGAGTTCAAAATGTGCAAATAACTTATATAAGGGTATAATTTGTTGATGAAGGCTACAGATGATGCTACTCTCAGACATTTTCTGCGTGCATGAGATTTGAATGTGGTAAAAGCATCTGAGCTTTTCTTGAAATATCTATAGTGGAAGTGAGCATTTGTGCCCCTTGGCTATATTCTAGAGTCAGAGGTCTCCAATGAACTCAGGAAGAATAAGATTTTTATTCAAGGCCTGGACAAACAAAGGCGCCCCACTGGAGTGATTCTCGCTGCAAGGCATAATGCCTTCGACAGGGATCTTGAGGAGTTCAAACATAAGTAGCATTGGTAAACCGTTGCATTCCATCTAAATAAATATTTTAAGTCCTATATTTATAAATCATCGGATTTCTGAATGCTTTGTACTTGTTGATGTATTGGGGGGCGCTAACTTATTATTCTCTTTTTGCAGGGCTAGTTGTCTATGGTTTTGACAAAATATGTGCCTGGTAATTTCTGAAAGAGGCAAATCATAATTTTACCTATATAAGGGATTTTTGTGGTATTCGATGGATAGTCCATAGTCTTAATATTCCAATGATATATACTCTGATATTAGATTGCAAAGGAAAAATTCAGAAGATGGTTGTACTAAAAATAATGCTTATTCAATCTTTGCAGTATGCCAAGAGGACAGGAAAAGTTCATCATCTTAGCAGATCTCGAGGGTTGGGGGTATAAGAATGTAGATATTCGTGCCTACCTTATGGTGCTTGAAATTATGCAGGTGAGCTTTATTAGCAAAAGCCGAAAGGCAGGTCCCTGATTAGTCATATATGTTATTTAAGATCATTCATATATCAACGCTTACCAAAATTTCATCAACGGTCGCGAGAAAATCTTATTCCTTAGACTTGGGTATTAAGCTCAATTCACACTAGTTTATGGTTATGCCGGGCAGCCTGGCATTCCTCTTTTTTATTGGAAACAAAAATGGTCAGTTAGATCATTTTGTTAGTGTTTTTTTTTCTAGGTTAATTTCTAGAGAAAAAAACCTGTATTATTATTCATAAAATATGATTGAATGTTACATTCTGCATATACACAATAAGTGTGTATTCTTTAACCATTTCATATCGTCAGCATTTTACATAAAGTTTCAACTGGGAAAAAAATATAAGAGAGTTTATACATTTTAACAGCACTGTCGTTCATAAAAGGATACAAAAAAAAATAGTTGAAAACTGACAAAAACTATTAATATCAGTCCATAATGTAGCATATACATCTCAGCCCTAAAACAGATCCGTGAGTATACTGACAAAAAAGGAAATACTATAATCATAGACATATAAAGTCCACACACAAGAAACTGGAGATTCCATATTAATCTGTATCTGTAGCACGTTGTTTTTCCCTCGAAGGACGATGATAATACTCAAAAACCTGTACATTTACTTGTTCTAGTATACTCCACAGACAATTTTCCATGTTGGGACTTTTTTGGAAAGGTTTTCCGTAATTCTGTTCCTTTCCCTGTATATATGAGAACAAGAGAATGTGGTAATAGAGTCGATGATCTTCTTGATTTCTTCTAGAATAGGCAAAAGAATTATGTTTTTGTAAACAATAGTACTGTTGATCATTGAAGTATATTATCAATTTACATAATATTTATGGGAGAAGTCACAATTGGATGGTGTTTCTTAATATGATATTGATTGATTAAAAATGAGTACATGTTTACTTACAGATCACAGAGAATTCCCTGCTATACAGATCTAGACTAATCTTGTTACGTTATGACATGCATTTCCTCAACAAAACTGTCATTACTCATCAACCAGAAACCGACTAATTTCTTTAAACTCTACAAGAGACTAAAACAAGATTGTTCACATTCTCCGTTACTATTTATTTTAGTTATTGATGGTCTAAGCAGAGGCATTCAGTTGGCTAGAGAAAATGGACTAATTGCTAGATGCGGGGTAATACGAACCACTGGTATTTCACATCTCATGTTTGTGGATGATCTGTTGTTTTCTAGAAAAATAAGGTAAGCAAACTACAAGCATTCTACAACATACTTTCCAAATTTGGGGTGGCATCTAGAATTATTATGAACAAAGATAAATCTGTTCTTTGATTACTAGTATCTTGCCTCCAAGTCACTAGCACATTTACTAACACTGATACAAGTAACTCATTCAGAAATTGGGAATATGAAAACATACCAAGAATTGGGAATTCGCAAACAAATAAAATCCAGTACGTTAGGAAGCCCGTGGAATGCGCTTCTCTCCAAGCATAAATTGTGCTTAAACCTTGCTTGACAGGTGTTTGCTGAATCATGAATTTATGCTCCTCTCCAGCTTAAATCGTTGTCAAACCTTGCTTTGGGCAGCTTTCGGGCACAACCCAGTAAAATTACAGACCCAATACATGACCCATATTGACATCTAGTGGCTCTCAATTGAAACTACCAAATGAAATGGTATCAAAGGGTAATTGTGAAATAATAATTAATAAGAACTTGGATCATATGCACAATTAGAAAAAACAACTCAAAAAGAAACTGTTGTTTTTTAAATGGGAGCAACTTAGAAACTGCCAAATGTAATGGTATGAAAAGGTAATTTTGACATAATGAGTAATAATAACTTGTATCATATGCACAATTAGAAAAAACAACTCAAAAAGATATTGTTGTTTTTGAAATGGGATTTTCTCAAATAAGATTTAAGTTTTAACATGAAAGGAAATTTACAAATTCAACATTCTTAAAATTTTAATTTAAAAAAAAATGAAATTTAGAAAAAAGGTTGAAAATTTAACAGCCCTTCTTAAAAAAATTTAAGATATTATTCCAATTTTTTTTCAAATGACAAAAATCATATTTTAATTTTTTTTTGACGAGTAAAAATTTCTCCATACTTCTGTGACGTGCCAGAGGCTCTTTGAAAGGCTCTGACGTGTTCAATTTTGAACGCTGGTTACAATATCCATTGCTTGTACCAACAGCAGGTGAGATCAGAGTAGTGTAGGTAGCGTAGCAGATGAAATCAGAGTAGAATAGAATAGAGTATGGATTAAATAAACAAACACGAAACAAAACGGGCTGGCAGATTGTGAACATAAGAAGAAGCAACAAACATTAACAAAAAGAGATGTCTATCCGACTTGAAGGCTCTCACCAGTTATTCAACGTGAGATGCTAAAATTCATGTAATATGGAAGACCCACCTAAGAGGATGATGTTATGTCACTTGAAGTCCAACTGTAAACTTAATAATGGACTTTGATGTTCGGTCACGGTCCAGCTGTAAAGTTAAAAAATCAATTGTTGATTTGTTGTTCAGAGTTTTCTAGATGAATTAAAGATGACCATACAAAATGGAATCAATTAAAATGACCTTATCTTTAAAATCACGGGTCCTTTGTGTTCAATGATACAACGAGCAAAGGAAACGTCTCACCTTTCAACTCTAAAATTTTTAGAGTGAGCTAGAGCGAGAAACTGAAACTTCTCACCTTTCAATTATTCAAAAAGTCTAGACACGAGAGTTGGAAAGTAAGACGTCTAAACACGAGAGTTGAAAATATAAGGGGAGCCCTGAGAGATGTACGAATTAAGATTATTTCAAAAGTATAATAGGAAAACCAATGCAATCGAAGATAGTCGGGCACATAATACACAATTTTCGATAGGTTAGAGACGCCTTCTTCTCCCATATTATTAACATAAAAACGAAATTAGAAATGGCTAGTAAGATTTATATATAAAATATAAATTAGTAATTATATCAATTAAATTAGTTGTATGGTTTGTAAAGGTGGATGGAATTAATAACTAGTGGAGTGATATAAATTAAAATGTCTATAAGTATTAATATGTAAAAAAATATCTCTCTAATGGGGTGACCTTGGTGTTAAGTGAAGGACATGGACGGCATTTAATCCCAATGCATGTGACATGAGATGACATGAAGTGTGTTGAACACACCTGAGACGATGCGCGGGAATGGATGGTTTTTGAATGGTGTTGTGGTATATGTGATATGTGAGATCTCTTTGACAAACATTGGATTTGCATGGTAATGGGCAGAGAGAAACTAGTTGGAAATGTCTTTGTTGGAGTGCAGGGTCACTCATTATCCTTGTCATCCCTGGCTCCCCAACTTGTAATAGTTCGAACAAACACCATCTAAAACCTTGGACGCTCATCCCCTGTCGTGGTAGCAACTCCACATAGAATGTCTTAGGACCCGAGTTTGTGGTGGTCTACATAGACAGCTAGCAGGAGAAGGGAATTGGGGAGAAGCACTTAATAGTTGGAGCTAACGTTATAGTGACTCTATGTGCGGCCATTTCATTTTCAAGCTCACTAGTTAACTTCTCCCCCATAGCATTTAGGTTTGTTCATATTTTTTCTCCTGTTTGGATTGTTAATTTGTATGGTGGAATGGCTATTTTGCTTTGGGAAGTCGTGGATGAGTTTATGTTTGTTGGGGGTAAGTCCCTCCTGGTCTCTATCATGTGTTCATTACTCACGGTCAATTGGCGAGATAATGGTGTTGTTTATGGGGTTCCTCCTCTCTACGTTGGGACTAAGAACCATTTATGGTTCTAGTTTTGGTTAGTGTCAGAAGTGACAGTATGTCAAATCCATTCCAGTGTGTAGTTCTATAGCTCTTCTTGGTCTCCTTGTCCTTGAAGGGTGGGGGATGGTTTCTCTAAGCATAGGGAGTGAGATTCATGGCCTTTAGTGGACTTTCCATGACCCATGCAACGCCAGTGAGGTCGTGCTCACAAAGGCATATGGCCTCATAGCCATGGAGCAGACCTTTGGGCAAAGATTCAAAACTTTAAGGAGGAAGTAGACCAATAGCCACTTTCGTCCCCTGGTGGAACCGATTTTCCACCTCCATATGATTCACTAAAAAACCAAATTCAAGAAGTCACCACCATCTTGGAGCAACTCATACATGATCGACATGATGATCAAAATGAAATCATTGCTTTCATGAATGACCTTTAGCATAACCAACGACAAATGATGGACAGACTATTATCCTTGCATTGAGAACAGAGAAGGGTCAAGGACAGAGAAGGATCCAGGCAAGGGTTGATGGATTGGAGGGAAGATTGGCATATATGGAAGCACACATTCATGATGGACTACACCCCCCTCCATCTCCAAGAAATGGACCAAACGTTCTAGGAGCTAAGTAATCTTATTAATTTGCGATGAATATTGGATCTATTTTGGTTTTGGGGTTTTTTTGGATTTTTTTGGGCAATCTGCATATGGTCTCTATGTGTACTGCAATTATTGTCAATGTGCTTTTGTCATTATCTTCTAGACAACAAGACAGGTAGGAATGAGGCCATGAGTAGACTAGCACCAAGTTTCTCACGGTGTACTCTTTTTCATATGAATTAGAAATGCTCCATTCACAAACAAACAAAAAAACATCAAAACTCTTAAAATACATTTCATATTTGCCTATATTAAAAAAAGCCATAAAAAATATTATTATTATTATTGATTATACAAAGAATTACTATATGAGTTAAACAATATTTTTAATCATCGAGATTCACCCCCACTTTTCCATGAGAATTCTTAAATTGTAAACAGATTTTGTTGCAATACCATGGACCAATACTATGGCTTATCAATATTACATACCCAATATGACACATGTTGATATGACATTTTTTAATTAATTAATTTGAGATAAATTAATTAAAGGAGTAAAACTAACTTGGAGATAAATCTTAACCCTTGATCTCTGTATTGTGTATAATTATGAGGGATGAAATCTCTTTTCAATCTAAAAGAGGTTTGCACCTTAAGAGATTTGGTGCCTCTTGGCACTTGGTAGATTAACCTCTAGGAGCTACGACTTGTCCTCCTCTCTCTTGGTAGATTCAGAGATAAGATGGATTAACCTCTAGGAGCTATGACTTGTCCTCCTCTCTCTTCGTAGATTCAGAGATAAGATGGATTAACCTCTAGGAGCTATGACTTGTCCTCCTCTCTGTAAACCAGGTCACGAAGGGATTTGAACCTTGGATCTCTTTAATTTTTCATGAGTCACATTATTTTGATCACCAAACAAGTTACCCCTGCAACTAGGCCGGTTTAATTATTAATTACTATTATTATTATTATTTATAATTATAATTATAATTTTTTAATATTAATTATTAATTATAACGATTTATTTTATTTTATTTTACTAAATCAAAATATTTAGCATGTGTAATATGCAGTGTTGCTACTTAGTACTTGTCTCTCATGTAAAAAGTAATTAATAGTTATAAATAATAATAATTTTCTGATGCAGGTATAAAAATTGAGTTGGATTTTAACTTAGAGGGAGTTCATTTCAAAGCAAGGTTTACTTAAAAGAGATTGAAGCTTTATAAGAGGAGAAGTCCCAAATAATACTTGCAAGTGAGAAAAAACAAGAGATGGTGACTTCAAACCAACTTGAAGAAGTTAGTTGTGAGAGATAGATTGACATTTAGAAAATTGATGTTATAGAAATTTTGGACTTTGTAAATCTTTAATTTGTGTAAAAAAAGAACCCAGGTGAAACAATGTATGGAAGAAAAGTCTAAATAGAATCATCGACTTGTGCAGTTAAATAAAATTAAAAGACTTTAGAATTATTAATATGAAATATTGGAAACGGGAAATTTGAGGTCTGGAAAGATGAACCCTAAAAATATTGCCGCCTCGTCGCTTTCGGCCACCGTCTGGCCACGAGACGCTTCTGTCGACGCAGGGGATGAGTGCTTCCTCCATGAGTTTCTGGTTAACCTCTCCTCTGTTACATCTGCCTTCGGCGATGCGCATTGCATCCACGGATTTCAGGTTTTTTCCACCTCGAATATGCTTGCTGGCCATCATATTCTGAAAGCCCCCCTCATTTGTTTAGCCCTCGGCCCTGTAGCCGACAGATCATGGACTTGTGCAGCCGCTTCACACGCGAGCCGACCCCATCAAAATGAAGGTATAGTGGCTGAGGAAGAACGCGCAGAGTACCCTCTTATCCATCCTCAGGCAGCGGCCCCCAGGAAGAATTTCTCCGCTCTGGAAGGAAGCCCATTCATATCAGCGCTCTATCTGTTCCCCCAGAATAGCTATTACCCTGTTCTAGATCTGCAAAATTTATTAAGCTTCCTGGATCTGCCTGGACGGATCTCCCGGAAACTCTCCTCGGTGGAATGCATTGACAGGCTCATTAATCTTTGGACCCTCCCCTCTTCTACTCTCATTCCCCTGCGGCAAATTCATAAGGAAAAGGCCCTTCAAAGCTCCAGCCCTCTCTCATCTGAGATTTGGAAAGGTTGGAGCCGGGTAGCAGGAGCCAGATCTGACCTAGATCTGCATGAAGATTCACATGTTTTCCAGATCCAAGTCAACCTCTCGGGCAAGACAACAATGCAATGGGCACGCGCAACGGATCTTGTGTAGGACCTTTTGCAAAATCTTGAAGGTCGGCTAGGGATCCCCTCATCTTGCCTCAGACTGATATACAAGGGTAAGCAACTTACGACTACCCTTCCTCTCTCTTATTACAACATTCAGAGGGACGCCTCTATTGTAGCTACTTTTCGTTTGAGAGGGGGTTCCTTCAGGCAGACCTCCTCTGCCCCTTCTTTCTCTTTTAAAGATGCTGTCTGCAAAGATGCTGCCCATTCACAGCCTTCTTCAACAGCAGGCCATCCATTTGAGGCTCCAAAGCCTTTTCTGGTAGACAAATCAGAGGACATTCCTTCCATCAATCTCTCCCATCCTGGGATTGATGATCGCTATCAACTTTTTGCAGAATCCGCACTTGTATGTAGATTCAATGGGCTATGGCCTCGCACATCAGATCTATACCAATGGATTCATACCAATTGGACTAAAAAAAGCGAGATATACTTATGTTCAAAAGGATTCTTCATTGTGGTTTTTGACCGAAATGAAGATTATCAGAAGGCCTTAACGGGAGGCCCTTGGTTTTGGGGCTCGGCGGGGCTTTTTCTTACTCCTTGGTTTCCAGACTTCGACCCTTCTACAGCTGTTATCACCAAGATTCCCATTTGGGTCAGGCTCCCGAACCTTCCGGTGCATCTATGGCATATTTCGGTCTTCATAGCAATTGCAGAAACTTTAGGACGCTACCTAGCTGTAGATTCTTCTCGAAAGGCAAATGGGCTCTACACCTATGGTAGAATCTATGCAGAAATAGATATAAGCAGATGATTGCCGGATCAAATTAATCTCAAGTATAGAGATTTCCATTGGACTCAAACCTTGGATTACGAGAACACAGCTTTTCGTTGCCGCCATTGTCATCAAACAGGACACCTCCAAAGTTCCTGTCCCCAGTACCTCGACAAAAAGAAGATTCTAAAGCGCAAGCCCAAGTCCAAAAGTTGGAACCCCTGTGCGCCTCCTCCCCCTATGGACGATTCAGATTCCGCCAGTTCAGATGAGGAGGAAATTGTTGCAGATGGACAGAACGCTGAGATTCCGCTGGATGCTCCCTTGGACGATCCGGCAAACCCCTCCGTCTCTCAGATATCCCAGAAACGTTCTCATTTCACTTCGTCCTCAGATTCTGAGAAGGATATTCCGCCGCCAGGGCAGAACAGTCTTCAACTTGTTTCGGCTCAGCCAAATTCCACTGAATGGGTCAAAGTAAGCAAGAAAAAAGGAAAAAAAAGTCGTGTGATAGTAACAGCCCCCTCAGGGTAGTTCTCTCTGCTTAGTTCCGGTTCTTTGTTATTCCATGTTCTCTTTAGCCCTCTCCTGGTTCTTCGCCAAGGAGCAAGGTGGAGCCTATCTCCTTGGGCTCCCTTGCTTTTCTGCTTTGCTTGCATACAAGCTTGATTGTACTATACTCTTCTTTTTTAATAGAGTTAGTCTTTACTCAAAAAAAAAAAAAAAAGAAGAAAAAAGAAAAGAAAGGAAAAAAGAAAAAAGATATTGGAAAAAAAATGTATTGATAATATATTAAACTTCTTAAGTATAATGACTATATCACTTTTACTTTCTAATTTATATTTACACTATTCTATCTAAATTAATCTTAAATTCATTCCAAAAAATTCTATCTAAATTAATCTGAAATTCATTCCAAAAAATAATGTTATTAGATAATACCATTTTGTTTTTTTTTTAATTAATTTTTATATGAACTTATTTTAAAATTAAATACAAAAATATTTATAAATTTAAGTTTATTTAAAAATAAATCAAAATGACATATCTTTATAATTAAGGAGTAATATCACCCAAAAATAAATGCTCATGTTACCAAATATTAAATAATATGTAAAATTACTTATAATATGAGTGAGTTGAGGTTTGAAGATTATTTTTATATTCATATATACTTGCATATGACCCGGTTACACTTCTGTTTGATCCAATTATAGTTGGATTTGCCAAAAATATAGCGTACGATGGCTTTGAAGTTTATTTACTCTTTTTAGTTGAAGTGCGAACATTTGTAATGCTTTGAGAAATGCATCAATACCATCACATCAAATTTCCAAAATTATAAGTCTAAGTTTTATTTTAAAATATAATTTTTCTAATTTACATATGAAAAGGAAAAAGCATTCAAATAATAATGGTAATATTATTAACAGCATTCAAAGTGAGAAAGAAACATTTAGATTTCTAAAAAAATATATTAAAATATTACAATTATTAATATATAATATAACACTTAAAATAATTATTTCTATCCTAGTCAAACTCCATAGCCCACAATTGATCAAATCATATAAATCAAGGCTACATATAAATTTTCAAGTGGATATTTACAAAACTATATAGTCAAACTTATTTGATTAACTAAACATATATAATAATTTAATTAAAATATAAATTTAGAATATATAATTAATAAAATCAATTTACATACTAATATATATTAATTTAAATATATATGTTTATAAAATAATAATATCATATGATAATATAATTTTACATCTCATTGAAAATATTTTATATATATATATATATAAAATCAACTTCATAATTTAAATTTTTTTTCCTCTACGCATATTAAAAAAATTCTAGAAAATTGAAAAAATCTATTCAATTTTTTCAACTTAAAATTCATAAACATTCATAAAGTAAGCCCACAATTTATGTAAAATTACGAAAAAAAGAGCCTAAACTATAATTATATCAAGCAAAAAAACACTAAACTAAACTATAATTATCTCAAGAAAAAGATATTGTACGATGAGATATTATGATGTAAAATATTAAATCGACCTATCTCAAGAAAGATATATTGTACGATGAGATATTATGGTGTCAAGTATTAAATCAACTTTAAACTTTTTATGTTTTGTAGTTATTTGAAAATCATTTTTTCCTTTCTTTTAATTTTTTATTAAAAACTAAATAACTTTATATAAAATTATAAAATATATTAATTCATATAATCAATGAAGAGCTTTTATGATTGTCTTTCTTTTTTCATCAGGGATCTTTAAATTATTTATATTGTTTATTAATTTCTATAGAATATCTTTGAATTTTATATATTGCTTCTTTAAATTCTGTGAATTATTATTATTGCTTCTTTAAATGTATAAGATAACTTGCAATGAAACAAAAAAATATCCCATATATTACATCATAATTATTAAGAAAGAAAAAAAATATTGTAAAACTTCATTATAATACCACTCATAATTAGATTTTTGTACTTAAACATTGCTATGAACTATTAGATTGAGCATTTACTAACTTATAAATTAATTGATATATGGGGTTTAATAGTGCACATTTTCCATGCGTTTTAAATTCTCAATTCCCTAATAGAGCCATGAAATATATGGTTTAGATTAACTCATATGGAGCTCAAATTTAATGAAAAATATGACGGGGTGTAAAAAATATTAATGAAAAAATGGATACCTACAATATCTAGTGAAAGTAAGGTTTTTTTAATTGGGAAGGTGTATTGGGTTCATATTGGTAGGGGGCTAGATAATGTGATTTTTAGAAGTATTTTCCAATATGTAATCAAATTAAGGGTATTATTTAGTATGCCACGAATGCACGTGCTATGTCATTGGTTCATTGAGTGAAGCCCCTGTGGGCTAAGGCTATGCATGGAAAAGGTCATTTTGTCCTAAGAATTGAATAAAAACTAGAGTATATTGAGAAATAATAAAAAAATGTATGTGCAGGAAGGACTATTAAATTGAAGCCATCCTAAGCATATCTTTCAAATAATCATTGGGGTGATGTTGAAAAAACCATTGTTATTATTGGTGAGTCTTCATGTACCTATAATTCATTAGTTAACCTCGGCACAATAACGTACAATAGAGATAGACATTTTAATTAATATTAAATAGGAGTAATTTATAATTTAGTCGAAAGAAAACATACCACATACGACATAACACCAAGAAAATAACAAGCATGACATATACCTAACTACTTAAGTAGACCATCAAGATCACTTATAATACTAATACTAAGCATGTTCATGACCAGGTGGGAAGTATCATATCTCTGATGATTTCTTACTTAACAAAGTTTGTAATTGGAGGTTTGTACTAACAAATAAGTTTGTTTAGTGGTATACAAGAGTACATGATCTACAATCTTCAAATACAAACCCTTTTCTCTTCCATGTTCTTTGACTTTGTGTTAGATATTCTCCTTTGAAAACCATCAACCCAATAAAAAAACCAATGCCTTTAGACTCCATTAATGCAACATTGAGGGTTTTCTTTTCCTCTACCTAATAGGCCAACTAATAATCATTTCCCCATTCTTTACCTTTGGAGGAAACCACTGCATAAATGTGCCTTGCAAAAAAGGAGTGTTAACATGTGACTCCCGTAAATTAACAAAGCATACTATGATCATGTTAGTTAATAAAAATTAATAAAGTATTCAATGAACCCGGTTGTATAAGATATGAGATGTGATCATAATCTATTGAAATACTTGATTGGTCCTCCTCCAACTTTGATAATTATACATTTATATGTTGACCAACGGATAGTGATACACAATCCTAGATATCAACCCAATCTATGGCTTCACAACTATCACATTCACTACTACCACACTTTGCATAGAAGCAGTAGAGTTTTCTCATTCCTATTTTACGTATAGAATTTGTAGAAATTAATGTGTAGATTCTAAACTACTCATTAAATTTTCTAAATCACAAGACTAGGAGCTACTCTATTGATCTACGGAAGTAAATTCATGATCGAGAACACAAATCATTAACATGCATCAATATTCGACACACATACACAAATATTTATCTAGGAGAAAACAACTACTCAAAACCCATTACTATCTGTATTGCATTAATCAATGAATTTGGATGAATACAATATGCTTTGCTCAAGATTGACCTCAACCTCCACCTTTATCATCTATCATCTTCCTGGATGACCGACCTTGGCCAATACTTAGCCAAAATTTCAAGCCTGCAAGCTCCTTTTTCCTTGTGTTGTTTCCTTGGGAATTAGGTCCCTTTTAATTAAGAAATTCCCTCATCCAGATTCTGCAGTTCCTTTAGGTCAATTCTGTGACTGCATGCACCACTTGTAAAACTCGGAATAGTTTACAATTGATAGTACACTGCCCTTAAAATCCAATCTCAACTGGTTAACTCGAATTCTTTGCATGCATGAGTTAATTTAGGTTGATTGACTAGTTATATGGATGATCACTCAGTGTGAAAATAGTTACACACCAACAACTTGACCTCCACTAGTTCCTCCAATAGTTAGAACTAGTTTAATTGACCATAACTCAATTTAACTTAATTATATTGTTACAACTGAAATTAACTCAACCTAGGCTCCTAAAATTTTGGAACCCACTGCACAACTAAACTTCATGCCCCTAACTCGAATTAACTGAGCTACACTCCTACTTTTTATGAATCAACATAAGTAAACAAAACCTCAACTCAATAACTTGAATTGAGTGTTATTAACTGAGTGGCAATATCCATGTCACTTGAGTTAACTCCTCCAAGTTATCTGCTGATATGGAATTTTGAATTTCCTCAATTTAATTAAGGAACAAATCAAATTGAGACTTTCTTGCTGCATTTTCAACACTCCCTCTCAAGAAGAAAGGGATTCAAATCGACCTCGATCTAACACCTTTAGAATGTATTGCATGTAACACTTCTCTTTTTTGTTTCTAATACTGCAACAAATGCAACTGAGAAGCATCCAAAAAATAAAAAACGAATTGAATCAATTGTGTCTACAATTGTCTACTAGCAAAATTGTGTTGTTGTTGACTTTGCTACCGAGCCTCCTCTGTTTTCAACAACCCTCTGCAACTCCTCCGTATTTAACTGACATTGATGTTCCTGCTAATAAATATTATGGCCCCCTATAGAAAGGTAATGATCCACTAAATAAAAACACCTCAATGGACCTTGCCCAAATTTCTGCATTCTTTGACTAAGGGTCTACATCGCTCCACCTCGCTCCTGGAGGTATAGTTGTATGTGCTCACTCTGCCCACTTGGCTCGAACTATCCCCCTGCTAGATGTCTAAGCTTGAGTGGATGTCTCCACTTTGTGCTTCTCTACTTGTGGCTACCTCAAAACTTCTCAAGGCTTCTTTTGAGGCTGCATGTTGAGAGGTCTAACATATTCCCTCTCAACCACCGAATATTCCTTTCTCTGCAAGGATTTTCATGCATATTCTACCTCAAGTGCATACAGGTTGTTGACTTGAACCTCGATCTGCTTCACTTATCCTGTGGCTATGTGTCTTAGGAATTCCTTTCCTTTACTGAAGATCACATCATAGCCATGGTATTCCAAAACTGCAATCGAGACAAGATTCTTCTTTAGACCCAAAACAAACATCGCATCGTTGAGTCTAAGAGGGGATCCTGACTCCCTCTAAAAGGTGACAGTACCAATCTTGGTTATGCTGTAGCTTCTGTCGTCTCCAAACTCAATGTTCATATGGAGATCATTCTCCTCCAAGTCACTGAAAATTTCTTTGTTCCCTGTCATGTGGAATGAGGCACCACTATCTAGGTACCACATGCTCCCCATCATTGTACTTGACATGCATGTGATGAGAGTGAAGTAAAGCTCAAACTATGAAGAAAAAGCTTCACCTGATGCTGATATTGCGGGCTCCTTCTTGCTTGCCTTTTTATGTGGACATTTCATGGCATAGTGCCTGAATTCATGACAGTGAAAGTACTCGATTTTGGACAAGTCTTTCTGCTTTCCCTCTAGGCTAGAATGAGCCTCACCTTTTGACATCTTCCCCTTAGCCTTCTCTCCCTTGCTGACTAATGATAATTCATATTCCTCTTCTTTGGATGAGGTCCCGTATCAGTTTCTCTGTCTTATTTCTTCCCATACTAGATTGGAACATAACCACTCCCAGCTTAGTAGTTTCTCTCTACCATTTACTGAATCTTGATAACTATGTCAGCTCTTGGGAAAGCTCAAGAGGGCTACAACTTCCAAATATTCTTAAGGGATAGTAACATCGACCTTGCCAAGTTCATCATGACACTGCGTAAACCTTCTCAGGTACTATAGAATTGTTTCATTCTTTTGCATCTTAATACTTCGAAGATTGTCCTTGAGTTCCAAATTCCTGTGGTCACTATTATTCTCAAGCAACTTTGTCAATGTTTTCCATATCATGAAAGGAGTCTCTTTCCCATGGATATTCGATACAATATGATCTTAAACTGCCTCCAATATGATCCTCCTCACTTTAGACACATCCTTATTCCACTAAGTAAGATCATGGGCATCAGATTTTGGGGGTTTTGCTACATATATCTTGATGTATTCTAGCAGCCCATTATCATCAAATACTGCCTCCATGCAGAGCTTCCATGCGAGAAAATTTGTGGTTCCTTCCAAAGCATACTTGAGCCTAGGTCCCTTGAAATCCATCTTCTCAGTCCTGGAGAATATCTATAACACCGATCTTCAAATTCGAGCCTCTTGTAATGAAAACTTCTAAATCTCTTCTCTATTATGAATCTAACTATGATACCATGTAGAAATTAATGTGTAGATTCTAAATTACTCATGAAATTTTCTAAATCATAAGATGAGAAGCTACTCTACTGATCTGTGGAAGTAAATTCACAATCGAGAACACAAATCATTAACGTGCATCAATATTCAACACACATACACAAATATTTATCTAAGTGAAAGAAACTACTCAAAACCCCTTACAATCTGTAGTGCATTAATCAAATAATATGGATGAATACAATATGCTCTTCTCAAACTTGAGCTCAACCTGCACTTGTATCTTATATCCTCTGCCTGACCGACCGACCTTGGCCAATACTTAGCCAAAATTTCAAGCCTCCAAGATCTTATTTCCTTGTGATGTTTCCTTGGTAATTAGGCCCCTATTAATTAGGAAATTCCCTCATCTAGATTGTGCAATTCCTTTAGGTAAATTCTCTGACTGCATGCACCATCGGTACAACTTTGAATAATTTACAACTGATAGTACACTTCCCTTAAACTCCAATCTCAACTCGGTAACTTGAATTATCTGCATGCATGAGTTAATTTAGGTTGATGATTAGTTATATTGATGATCACTCAGTGTGAAAAAAGATTACACACCCACAACTTGACCTCCACTAGTTCCTCCAACAGTTGGAACTATTTTAACTTACCATAACTCAATTTAACTGAATTAAACTGTTACAACCAAAATTAATTCAAACTAGGATCCTAAAATTTAGGAACTCACTACACACAACTGAACATCATTCCCATAAATCAAATTAACTGAGCTAAACTACTATTTTTTAGGAATCAAGACAAGTAAACTAAACCTCAACTCATTAACTTGAATTGAGTGTTCTTAATTGAGTGAGAAGAGCCATGTCACCTCAATTAACTCCTCCAAGTTTTATGCTGATATGGAATTTCAAATTTCCTCAATTTAATTAAGGCAAAAATCAAATTGAGACTTTTCTTGCTACCTTTTCAACAAAATTTTCAATTTTTCGAATTTAATGAAATTCAAAAGTTACCTAAATAGTGTTACACTCATATAAATTTGTTTGATCTACATGAACCACCTACCAAAAACAATCTATGTATGTGTGATTTCTTGGTTGATTGATGTTCTCACATTATGAAAATATTTTTTATTTGTTATGTGCTTACATTCCCTAAAGGGGACTAGACATGTTCAGGACTGGTTTCTCAAATGTTGCATTGTTCAATAAGAGAATGAACCATATGAACGTATTCTTGAAGAATTTATGCACCAGATGCCTCTCTAATCCGTTCATACTATAATCAACTCGAAGAAAATTAACCATGATTTGATCCTCCACAACAATTTGTTTTGATAGAATATTCATTGGAGGTTCATCTATTGTTCTGGAAGTTGGATTCTACATTTCTAAAATTGTACAATTTCCATACATACCCTGGCATGTTCTCTTTCTTCAATGATATTTTCTATGGGTTATTTTTTCCTTTATGACTTTATTTTCCAACTGCGACAGTTTCCCAAAATTTATACGGTTTTCAATTACAAGGATACAACATTGTATTACCATCATAAATAAAGATATAAATTGTCTTTTAATTACAAACAATTTCCTCCAATTATGCAAGAAAACAAAGATTGTCTCCCAATCTTACATAAAAGGACAAAAATTGTCTTCCAATTTCAAAGCAAGATAAAAACCTTCAAATTGCGCCAGGAGACAAAAATTGTTTTTGAATTCCTTAACAAGACAATAATTGTCTTCATTACTCAAATTATATTTTATTAGATAAATATTGGCTTCCATCTACATAATGACACAAAAAATTGATTAGCAATAACACAAATCTATAAAACTCTTATTTCCAGTTATAAGAAAAAATATACGAAGTTTTAAGACATATGTTACTCTTTTTTCTTGTTCACGAGATTAGTGTCTGGAAGTCGAGTGAGTGGCAAGAACATAGGGATTAGGCTGGTAGAAAAGGTGGTCACACATTCTTAGGAGAATTCACACATTGTTCCAAACACCCACATGTTATCAACAGTGCACACATGTTCCTATGATTAATGTCCCTTGCATTAACTTCCCTACCTACCTTCCTCCCTTTCCTTCTCTTGTTAGCTCAGTAATACTAGGAATATGCATGCATTATAGAATGCATACATAATTCTATCTCTATATTACTCCCTGTATACTTTCTCTCACTCTCTCTTTTTCTTCCCCCCACCAATCTCTGTATCTCCCACTTTATCCCTCCTCCATCTTTGTCTCTATATCCGTCTCTGTATCCTCTCTCTCTCTATCCCATACTCACTTCCTCACTATCCATTCCCATCTCTCCCCCATCACTCCCTCTCCCTCTCTTTATATCTCTTCTTTTGTCTCTATCCCCCCACCATATCTATCTCTATCTTCCTCCCTCACTCCTATACATATCTCCCTATCTCCCCCATCATTATATATCCCTCTCTATGTCTATCTTTCTCATTTCCCCCTCCACTCTCTCCATCCATCCCTTTCTCATTCTCACTCACAATTTATTTTCACCTCTCTCTCTTATTCCACCTCTATCTTTCTCTTCTTCCACTCTCCTTCCCCTCTCAATCTACCTACCCTCCTTCACTTATCTAAATGGGAAAGTTAGTGTTTGTTGTTCTAAATTCCAATTTAGAATAGTAAACAAAGTGTTTGAGGATTATGTGGTAAATTGTAAGTTTTACGTGAGCTTTTATGTCTTTATATGTAATTCATGAGGTTTAGACATGAATTAAAAAACACTGAACATTAGCATAACAGTAATACACTCAGCAATTAATAAAGGTGTTCAGCCCTCCTGGGCTACGTCTCCTTGCTCCAGCTTCCAATGGATTGACCCAATCTCATTATGCTCAAAATACTTTAGTGATAAACAGTACATAAAGTGTGCTGGCCAAAAGAGTGGCTAGTTTCCCCTTCAAGGAAACATTCCTTTGTAAAGAAATCTCACTCTAAAAACATGACAACCTATAATTAGTCATGAAACAATCAACAAGAAAAGGGTTATCAAATCAAGACCCCATACTCCATCTGACAATGAGCATAACAAGTACAACAATTCACTTGAAGTACTAAAATATAAGTTTCCTCAAAGACATAATGAGAAAAGAGAAACATGAGCTACACCATAGATGTCTCAGTTGTGGTAGAAAATATATGAAGGCTAGAAAACCGCTACAAGGTCCTCTCTATTCTCAAAAGCCTTCAAAAACTGATTCACCCCACTGGTTGATCCTAACACCTATAGAATCAAACCTACGAAAAGTATCTTCAGAAGCACTCTAATGGCTCTGAAACGTGTTCCATTGGCTTTGGAAGACCAAAAAAGATTTGTCTAACCTCTTCCTGCTCTTGAAAAGGCCAAAAACAGAGGAAGTTATGCCTAATTCCTCCTTTTCCCAAGTTTTTTCATCTAACCATCCTAAAATTAAGTTATAACCTAGCTCGAGCGCCCCAAACACAAAAACTGCCCATTAAATCTGGCACTATTCCTGCTCAGTGTGTGAAATTGTAGGATCGATAAGTTCGCCATTATGTACCCCAATTGTTTGCATGCCCCTGGTCACATATGCCTCCATAAGCCCAAGGGCTGGCCCCCAGCGCTAGCCCCGCTCCGCTGGAGGTCTTCCTGATGGTTTAGGCTAAGCGCAAGCCCCAGTCACATGTTTTCAATTAATGTCGGCACTTAGTGTTGGTTTCACAGGCAAGCGATTACCTGGTCATGGTTTGGGTAGGCGTGGTCACATTGCAATTATTTGATGGAGGTGGTTTGTTAGGCGTGGTGGTTAGGCGAACTCGTGGTTGGAGTCATCGACATTTAATATTAATGCCAGTGGTTCCGACCTATTCACATGCACCGACGGTACAGACGGTTGTGGTTTCCGCCATGGGGGAGGGATAGGTACTAGTCTACGGCCCCCCTTCCAGTAGCCCGTGGCGTGGGGGTGGCCAGGGGCTAGGCCTTAGCCTGAACCCCCAAACATAATTTGCTCCACATTAAATTTAATAACTCTGTCCTCCATATCAAGCGGAAAGGTTTGGTCTAACGATAACGGTGGTTGTTTGTTCGGCGAATGTTGTGGTTTCGATTTAGGTGGAGGCTATTCGGACCTTACCATAAATTTTTGTGGCCCTCAGGCTACCACGTGGTGGCCCCTAGCCATTCCACGTGGCAGCTTGTGATTGACCACCGAAAAATCCACAAACCAATAATATTTTTCCATTTCAAACCATTGAAATCGTGCCACTTTCCACTACCTAATGCACCAGAGGAAACCCAATCAACTGTATGGTCACCTGCCATGTCAGCATCCTAGTCAACCTTCCATGTCAGTAGTACGGACTGCTAATTGTGTAGTGCTTCATTTTTTTACCAAATTCACCTGTTTGAGAAAACAGACAAAACATGTTTCTGGGAGCAAACAGTGTTGGTTTCGGGCAAAATGAGTAGCATCGGATTCAGGACGATGAGCACTACAGGGTCAATTAGTTTCCACACCAATCCAAAAGCTTTGAATTTTGAGCAAATTTTTGAGCTCCGGATACTCCTCCACAATAGGAGCTTTTGGACCCCAAAATATCACTTTTATTTTTTCAGCAGATGAGGGTATAGTTCCCTCACCTTTCCAATCTCGAACCATTTGACCTTGTTCGGATTGGTTTCTTTAGGCCCCACACAAAGGTAGTCCACGCTCCCTCATTTTGAAGTCCTTGTTCTACTGTCAAGAATGGTGTCTTGTTGTAGTTCTTCAGGGTACTCAGGAGAGAAATCATGAATGGAATTCTTGGCTTTGTGTATGTCTCTATAGCCATAAATAGCAACATCCTTCCCAAGAATGAAATCTAATGGCGATCTTCTACAAAATATTTTCCAAGGATAAAATCCATAAAAGCTTTGGAAAATAACCCAAACAAGCCTCACATGGAAATAATTGTATAAATGAGTGCTTGACACATTTGTAACATACTGAATGTGCTGCAACTACTCATCCAAAAGTTTACGATTCTTACTAAAATGTCTACAAATGGAAATGCATCTTACAATATGGAATAAAATTGACTCATCATCAAGTCAAAATAACATAATAATGCCAAAGAAATTATTGTTGCATATAAGTGATTTATTCACAAACATCACTTTTACAAAACGCCCAACTATGGGGACATGCAACAAGTGCAATACAAATATTAATGTTGTCTTTAATTAGAAAAATATTCCAACTATTTCTTACCGAACCATGCTAGGGAAAGTTCTTTCTGCACTTCACTTCCTGCTAGAACTACTTTTGGAATGGTTATGGTGTGCCTTGCACATTCCTGTACCTTCTCCTTACCAAGTGATTCCATTACATGTTTTTCCTTCTTTGGATGAAGATTTGTATGCAACTTCCGCCACTTTTCAATCCAATGGCCACTTATGCTACAATGAGTGGAAAAATTTTTGTGATTTTTTCTTGGCACAAATGTCTTTAAACTTGGATGAGAATTTCCCTTCTTGGTCTCAGTTCCAATTGACATATTCATATTCTTGACTAATTCTTTCCTTTTGTGGCAGTTAACTACAAAATGGTTAGGTGCACGACAAAAAGTGCAAGGAAAAACATTCCACAACATGTTATTCAAATCATCATGTTGTTTGTAATCATCAAAAGCCTTTGACTAATCAAGACACGTGTACCTCTTATGGTTTTCCTTTGGCTTATGAGCCTAGCGAAGAGAACTTTAATGGTGATAAGAACTTGTCTTAGTATATTCTTCAACTTGCTCATCTCTATTTGGAGAAGTCTTGCATTCCATGTCCTCCTTTTGCTTTAGAAACCAAGATGATTCCAATTCTGAATGCATATCCCAACAATTTACCTCCTCGCGTCCTCTCTTATGACAAAAAGAACAACATACCCAAGAGCTATTGTTGGAAGACCATTCTTCCTTTTCAACATAGCCCAAACCTTCATATTGAGGTCTCTCCTTTGCCTCAATTGGATGGATAATGCCCTGATTGTTCACTCCAAGGCCTCCTCCCTTATAATCCATCTTGGACAAGAGCGTTGCTCCTATGGCTTTTCTATGGTTCTCAGAGGTTGCAAAAGAGCTTAAATAAACATTTTCATGTAAAGAAACTGTGTGTAAATTCTTACCATTTTCCTCATCTTTCGATTGAGGGACAAAGATGCTCTTAAACTTGTTCCTAATCTTTAGGTGTCTTCTTGGATGCTTGGTCTTTCTTCTTTTAGCTCCTTGAACTTTGGTGCTAATAGAACCTCATCCTCATCATCATGCGGATAAAAGGTGAAGACTTGACCATCTTCCTTCTCTAAGGGGCTTTCTACACTAGCCTCTTGTGGGTACTCATCCAACAATTCCTCCTTCTTCTTTACCCTAGATGAAGCAACAGAGGATGCTTCAAGGAAACCTCCTTGTGTCCCCACTACATAAGAGTCATCCTCCATTTGACAAGAGAAATAGGTTGCATTCTTGCCATGTCCACAAGCTTTCTTAGTATTGGAGGGACTCTATGTTTCTTTGGTAGAACAACATTCATCATTCTGTTCCTCCACAACATTGTGCAACATGAGGCGTGTATTTTGCTTCTCTTCCTCAGAAGCTTCAAGTAGTCTTTTGATCTCCATGTTCTCTTGTTGGAAAAAAAAAATAATATCCTCCGAATCTTGGATACTATTATGATTTTAACTCATGCCCATTCTTATTGAAGCTTCATCTGCAGTTTGAGGTAGAACTGGTGGTGGAGATTGTGGCAATCTTGCTCTCCTACCCAAACCTTCTCCTCTTTTGAGCTTCAAACTTGTAAGCTCCACATTCACTTGCAAACATTTAAATCCTCCTTGCACAAAGAAAACTAAGAGCTCTGATACCAAACTTGATCTGAATGGGAAAGTTAGTGTTTGCTATGCTAAATTCCAATTCAGAATAGTAAACAAAGTGCTTGAGGATTATGAGCTAAAATTGCAAGTTTTACATGAGTTTTTATGTTTTTATATGTAATTCATCAGCTTTAAACATGAATTAAAAAAAAAATTGAACAGTAGCATAACAGTAATACACACATCAATTGATAAAGGAGGTCACCCCTCCTGGGCTACGTCTCCTTGGTCCAACTTCCAATGGCTTGACCCAATCTCATTATGCTCAGAATACTTCAGTGATAAAGAGTACATAAAGTGCGTTGACCAAAAGAGTGGCTACTTTCCCCTTCAAGGAAACATTATTTTATAAAGAACTCTCATTCTAAAAATATGACAACCTACAGTCAATCATGAAACAATCAACAAGAAAAGGGTTCTCAGATCAAGACCCCATACTCCATCTGACAATGAACATAACAAGTACAACAATTCACTTGAAGTACTAAAAGAGAAATTTCATCAAAGGCATAATGAGAAAAGAGAAACATGAGCTGCACCATATATGTCTCAATTACTGCATAAAATATATAAAGGATAGAAAACCCCTACAAGGTCCTCTCTATTCTCAAAAGCCTTTTGTTTTGGGAAGTTTTAGTGTTTATGGATAAATGCTTAAACCCCTAGACTAGTAGCTAAGTCTAGAACAACAGTTTAAAGAGTTCTCTACTTTTCCTATGATCAATAGATTAAATAAGAGGCAAAGAAGCCTACCTGTAGCCTTCGCTTGCTCCTTATCTCCCTTGACCGATTCTGTTGCTCCTCTCCGTACTTAATCCGCTTGAAGAGTACCTGCACACAGATAGAAGACAACAACCAATCAAAGCATATGATAATTATCTATTGATTAAACATAGCATGGAATCAAGTACATGATACACATATGAAAGCATAAATGAATAACACAAGCATATGGAAAAAGCTTTGAACACTTTATTAGTAAAAGGAAGAGTTACAACCCATTGCTCAATTCAGCATCACTCCTCCAGTTCAATCCCATCCTCTCCTCATAACAAGCAAGACATTTTGACATCATTACAATACTTGAAATCAACTCAAATCTCATACTAACATCATCTCCCTATAATTCAATAATTTCCAGCCCCTGATCACTTCGATGAGTGGTGTTTTTAGAGGTGAATGAAAGAAGATATGCCATAAATGGTGATAATGAATGCCCTCCCAAACTTAGAACTTAGTTCCATGGAGGAAGCGATAAGGGATTGATGTTCCTTAACTCCCTTCCTCATCCAAATACAAGCTCAAAGGAGTAGATAGGTTTGAGAAACTTCTAGACACATCCAATGGATAAGGAATCTTTCAAACCCTAATGGAAATTCACTCAAATTCACCCAGCCATAGAAAATTTTAGGGGCGAATGTTCGCCATTTGGCGAAATTAAGGGGTTTTAAATTTTTAGTGGGCGAATATTTTGTGTCATAGTAAATTTTTACAAATCACCTCAAATAGCCCACCTTATTTTAAGGGAGAGGGTAAAAAAGGTAAATTTAGCCCTTGAAATTAGGAGTTACAACCTTCCATTCGCCCATTTTCAAGAATAGATTTTATTTAAGTGAATCCATTCGCCCATTTTCAAGAATAGGTTTTATTTAAGTGAATCCTATGGGCCAAATACCATATTTATAAAAGAGGTATGGTAAATTAATAAAAATATAAATAAATGAGAGGTATGGTAAATAAATAAAACATTTTTTATATTTACTCTATAAGTCACCTTATATACATGCAAGGGTGTAAACAAATAAAAATATAAGTAAACTGGAGGTATGGTAAATAAATAAAACGTCATTTATACTTACTCAAAAGGTATGGTAAATAAATAAAAATATAAATAAACTAGACGTATGGTAAATAAATAAAACCTCTTTTTATATTTAGTCCATAACCCTCATTCTATTTATCAAGGATCAAGAAAGAGGTTTTATTTAAGTGAATCCTATGGGCCAAATACCATATTTGTAAAAGAGGTATGGTAAATGAATAGAAATATAAATAAACAAGAGGTATGGTAAACAAATAAAACATTTTTTTTATATTTACTCCATCAGTCACCTTATATTTAAGAAAACTGAAAAAATGCGTTATATTTAGGTGAAACCTATGGGCAAAATACTATGGGACAAATACCATGGACTAGATTGTTATTAATACCATGCAAAAAAACATTATTAACCTTAATATTAGTATTAATAAAACTAAAAATGGCACATGGTATTGACCCATGGTATTCACCAAAATGGCACATGGTATTGACCCATGGTATTCACCAAAATGGCACATGGTATTCACATAGAATGTAGCCTATTTAAATGGGGGAATTAAACCAGCATAGATCCATCTTTACTCTGGATCTACTAACCCCCGAGAGGTATCAAATATCATGATATGCAAACTAGCATAGAGTGAAAAAATATTTGATCCCTCTTGGGGCTTGGTAAATCAAGTGTAAAAATGGATGTTGTAATTTAATGTGTGTTAAACATTTTAGCTTGGTTAAAACAAAAAATAAAATAAAAATCAACTATTAATTTTATTAATTTTTATAAATTACTAATAGTAATTTTTAAGCTCCAGGTTTATGATAACACATGGTAATACCAAGGTATTACAGGATTACAGGATTTTACAATTGAGTAAAATATTCGCCATGCCTGGTGAGAGATTCGCCAAAAAATTATATATACATATTATATTATTGATAAAATCGCCTTCCATTTTTCCTATATACCATGGAGATTCGCCCATTTATTATATTTATAAATTGAGGGGGGGTTCTTAAAATTTTCCCTGCACCCAGCGCAGGCCAAAGAGGGACCAAGTGCATTCCATAGCACCCTATCAGCATATGGTTTGAATTGTGGCGCACCCTAATGAAGGCCTACCTACTCTTATCTTCTTAGAGGCAGTTTTTGGATGATTTTGGTCATGAAACTTCTTGGGAAGCTAGGCATTCTGATGGTTGACTTGTTTAGGGCATGTAACAACTGAGTTAGGGGTTGATGAGCCCTAATAGTAGTGATCTGTAAGTTGGGATTGATGTGCCTAAATGGATCTGTAACAGTTTCCCCCTAAAGCATGAAGTCATAAAATATGTATGTTGAGTGAAATGCTTTATCATGTGGAGAAGAAGTTTCGAAGCGGAAGGTGACCCGCATCAATTACAATACATATATCATGATAATTTGATTTTTCTCATGAACTGGTTAAGGGAAGGCATACCCATGCTCAGCTTATAAACTTTCATTACATGTACAAATATAGTCGTCTATAGATATAGACCCATGAATGGATGACCATGAATGTAAGGCCATTGTACATTTGATTTAGTACTCCTGAAAATATTGCAGCCCGGATGGATGAAACTAGATCTAGGGTCTTCAATCTCATTCAATCTTTTGCTCAAGTACAAGTCTAACCATGTGAATAGATGTTCTGAAGTCGAACATGGGAAGACATCGTCTGATTACTAGCCAATGATGTAAGCCATTAACAGACGTGAGAGGAATCACCGATAATGATAATGACCCTCAAGGTACTACAGTACATTTCGCATTGTGTGAATAAATGATTTGATGTTGAACACCATACAAAGTCTTTCGGTTGAAGGCTAGTGATCTCAACCTATCGCCAAACATGAGAAACCTACCATTGATGTATGCAAGCCTCAAGGTACTGAAGGGGTGTTTCTAAGTCAACTTCTTGGATAATGTGCTGATGTCGAAAAGAAGCGATTCATCGCAGAAGGGCCTTGATGTATCCCACATCAACAACATGAAATGAGGTAAATGATTTTGGAGATGAAAAATCAACTGATGACACAAGGTTTAGGAATGGAAGTCATGAAAATGAAGGTTTACGGTATTGCAAAGGATGAAGTTTGAACTGAATGACTTCTCTTGAACATGTCGGTGACACTAAGATGAATTGGTAGCATTGACCCAAAACAAAGTAATGGATGGTATGATAGACCAATGGTGTGATAACCATCAAGCTGAATGACCCAACCCACATAGTCACGGTGATGAGGTGAAAGTTTCATGTTGAAGAGCGACTTGGTACCATAAAGTGTTTTCCCCTTTTTCCAGTTTTCCCCAGTCATTGCTGACCAGTACCACTTTATTTTTGTCAATCTTGAGGAGGATAACATATGCTTTTTGTATAATTTCACCCTTCGGGTGAATCCATCGCTATTTGATGCTTTAACGAGTCTAGTGAAGGTGAAACTTGATCTTATCTAGATGGACAAGTTTGTCACTATTTGATGTTTTTAACGAGTTTAACGACAAAGATAACTAGGTCATTTTCATGTTTAGAGAGTTTGAAAAGGGAAAAAAGAAAACTCCACAAGTTCTTTTTCGTAAAAAAATCTCTCAAGTCCGAAAAAGCGTAAAATAATACAAGAGAGATATCAATTCCAATCCGTTAACGAGCTGGAAAGGACAAGCGCTCAACAATATTTTCATATTTAGAGAGTCTGAAAAGAGTTTAAAGAGGACTCCATTTTGAGGAATGAGTGGTGTATAGGATAGCAACTGGTTCTGGTGATGTTGGAACTTCTCAAAACATGTTTATTTATGTGAAGAGGCTGGCTAATAAGACCACTCATTGCAACTGTCCCTCAAAAAGGGTAAAACAACCAAGTGAAAGTGTATGATCGGCCAAAGGGATAGTGGTGATGGAATGAAAACAAACAAGGCTCATCTGATGAAAGAGGCTGATAAAATGGCAATTATGAGGGTTAAAAAATGGAAATGAGTTAATTTTTATACAAGCTTGAACCATAGGGAACTATGCTTGGATTCAATTTCATGTTTACACAAGCTTGAAATGAAAAAACTATGCTTGGATTCAGTTTCATTTTTACACAAGCTTGAAATGAAAAGCTATGCTTGGAATTGGTTTACATGCCCCTAGCATGATGAAAGGGAGAGTCTCCTGTAACCAAATGGAAGTCTCTGCGGTGAAGCAGGATGGTTATCCAACACTTTTTGGCACTGTCCAGATAGGGAAAAAGGTGAATGGGGTGATTCCCTTCACATAACCTACAGGGAAACTTAACTTTACCACTAGGTGCATGACCCCCAAGCTTCATTACATTTACCTAAGTAGAGTACTTGCAGCTATGAGGTAGATGGAATGAAGGTTTACTTACAATATCAAGTCAAAGACTCGACTAGGATTTTACGAGATCTAATCAAAGACTTGACTTGGAACTTGGGACCTTGTTTCATTTTTTAATGAGCTTGACACAAGACAAGGAACTCTGCTCAGATTCCTTGTTTCATTTTTTAATGAGCTTGACACAGGACAAGGAACTATGCTCATATTCCTTGTTTCATTTTTTAATGAGCTTGACACAAGACAAGGAACTCTGCTCATATTCTTGGTTTCATTTTTTAACGAGGTTGACACAAGACCAGGAACCATCCTCATATCCTTGGTTTCATTTTTTAACAAGATTGACACAAGACCAGGAACCATCCTCATAGGGCCTGTTTCATTTTTTAATGAGGTTGACACAGTAAAAGAACTATCCTCATATTCCTTGGTTTCTTTTTTTAACGAGGTTGACACAAGACAAGGAACTGCCCTCATACCCTTAGTTTCATTTTTTAACGAGGTTAACACATGACTAGGAACCACCCTCGTTCCCTTGGTTTCATTTTTTAGCGAGGTTGACACAATACAAGGAACTATCCTCGGGAGTTGTGTCATTATTTAATGAGGTTGACACAGTAAAAGAACTATCCTCATGGACCTGTTTCATTTTTTTAATGAGGTTGAAACAAGACAAGGAACTATCCTCATACTCTTTGGTTTCATTTTTTAATGAGGTTGACACAAGACCAGGAACTGTCCTCGTAGACCCTTGAATCACAACTCATAAGAGGTCATGAAGGAGAGATCTAGTTCCAATGCCCCTAGTACATGATGTACAACATCACTGAATTGATCGTCAGTTGATGTAGGTGTGGAACAGGTTGCCACATAATTAACCCGTGGTGGGGATGATACCATTGGTACAAATGGACCAATTAGGGAAGATGGTTGACTACGAGCTATATTTGGACCGGGAAATGAAAGCTGGTCAACGGTGATAATTCTACCTTCATGCGGGAAACAAATCACTCGAAAGAGTGTTGAAACAATAGCTCCCATGTCATAAACATAGTCGCGCCCAAGAATTAAATTGTAATCTAAAGGGCCAGGGACTACCATCACATTTAGATAAACGATTTTTCCTCCCAAAGTAATAGCTAACTGAGGGAGGATCCCTAATGGTTGACTAGTTCCTCTCTTAAAAGCCAACAGATTCTGGGTAACTGGCACAAGTGGCGGCAAACCGAGCGCTTGCCAAGCAGTTGAGGAAAGGATGCTCACCGATGCACCTTCATCTATAATAGTGCTAGATACAATCGGATTAGAAACTTGTACTATGATCTGGAAAGGCACATAGGAAGGAAGACAGAATCCTACCAGTCGATTCCAATCAAAGGAAGTGACTAGAATACTTGGAGGGGGTACCGTAGAAATGGGAGAATTAACCCCTTGAGTTACGAGAATTGGAGGATTTTCCTCCTATATTGATGGAATAAGAGGACTGCCCCCAAGCTCATTAGAATTTGAAGAAACAAAAAGAACTTGAGTGGTATCATATTCACTCTCTTTGGGAAAGGTATGATTTACCGAAGGTGAAATCGGGTCAACTGTTACCTTGGCCTCTTGATTTGGGTTGGGTATAGACTCATAGGATTCACTTTCAGAGAGAGTGGGTTTGACCGACGGTTGATTTTGGTCAGTCAATTCATCAACTAGTGAAGTATTTAGGGAAAGTTTCCTGTAACCAGATGGAAGTCGTTGCGGTGAAGCAGGATGGTTATCCAACACTTTTTTGGCTTCATCCAGATAGGGACAAAGGTGAATGGGGTGATTCCCTTCACATAACCTACATGGAAACTTAACTTTACCCTTCTTTCCATGAACTTTACTACCACTAGTTGATGGTGTGTCACCAACATGATCTCCAGAAGTTGATGACACAGGATGATGTGAACAGGAAGACCATTCTTCTAAGATCTGAGGAATATCAGGACAATTTCGAAGAAGATGGTCTCCCGCACAAAGTTTGCATGGATATCGAACTTTGTGAGGCTTGATGGATGGTTTCTCATTAGATGTTGCATTCAAAGCAATGGTTGCTTGGTTTCCCCTCTGCTGAATTTGCTTCTTCTTCTTCTTCTTCCCTTTCTTCTTCTTCTTAGCCACCTGGTTACTAGTACCAATACTTTCACTAGGCGAAGAGGAAGAAGGGGAGGAAGAAACAACTGAGGAAGAAGGCAAAGGGTCAACTTTGGGATCAACTGGAGGTTGATTTTGTCCAGTTGGAGGTGTACTTGATTACGGAGAAATCATGAAATTTTGAACCAAGGAGGTTGAAAACAACCATACTAGCAAGCCAATGGTATATCCCGGAAGGGACAATGTAGCCATATAAGGAGCACCATTATTTCCGAAAGGAGGAAAAGGACTAGGATTCCCATCAAAAGGAATTCCTTGATCAGTGGACTCCATATTTTTCGCCATATGTTTCAAACCTAAGATAAACTAAGGAGTGAGCGAGGAGGATGTTATCTGTGGTCAATTAATTTTATTTTAATCAAAGTGTTAGCACTCAAATCTGCCTCAGGTTGAGGAAGGCAAAACTCGAGGCCACATCGAACCACGCTCAGCCTCGTAGCTAGCCCTACGAGGACAGGAGAGGGCTCTCTCCGGGTCTATCTCGGTAAAAGGTTTTCAAAAGGGCTGAGATGACTCAAAATTAATACTGATTTTAGGCTAGTAAAGAGATAGGAACGTTTAATTTAGATTTTTGGGTTTTTTGTTGGAGAAACAGGAAAAACAATTTTGGGTCCGGGGATAAGGCCAGATCTTTGCAGAATTCGAGTTGGGGCGAGGTAGGCAGTAGTCTTGATGCCTTTGATCAGGTGTATGGATGGATCAGAACGACAAGGAGCTGAAGAGGGCGAGGGAGAACATGGATCCTCTCCAAACTGGCGAAAACATGTAAAACTAAACAAATTTAAAGGCAGAGCACTGTAAACAATGAATTCAACCTCATTTCCTCATTCATTTAGTTTCAGAAGCATAGGAAGGGAATGGAATACATTAAACATGAATAAACTTACAATAAACTGAGAGATAACACCATCAAGAATTGAAAGCCACAAGAATCCCAACAGGTGCTACAAAAGCTCTGATCTTTCCTTAGCCAAAATATGAAAAATATGTACAATAATGTGCCAAAATCTTCCCAAGAGTCCAACCCTTGCTACTGACTGAAAATTTACATAATATAGACCAAGCCAATCCATTCCCTAACCTCTAGGGGTCGAGCTCCTCCTTCTAAGAGTAGCTTGAACCAATTCTAAACATGGAGCAAGAATCTAGGTGACCAAAACAACCTGCCTCTAAAAAGAAGGAAACTGATTCATTACATTAAATTTTTGCTATTTTGTGAATGAATCATCTAGAATATGGTAAATAAGTGCCAAGTTTACATCATGTACATCAAATTATATCAAGATGGGTCAAAAATCACATCAAGAGGTGAAACTGGTCATAACTGGCCGAAATTCTGAGCTGGAAAGTGAAAAATTGACCAAAATATGTATGCGTAGCGCCCTTGAGCCATACGCGTAGCGCGACTTTCAACCTGTTTTTGGGGCACTTCCTGGCATCCATATTTATCTCATGATAGCTCGTTGGAAAGCCTTGGATGTTGGCTATCCAACCCAATTGGAATTTCTCAATTTGAAGCTCATTTTCCCCTCCAAAAATTCATTCTCCCAGAAGTAATTTCTGCTGGTGCAAAAGGTGGCAGCAAGGTGGTTTTCATGGTGTTTTTGGGCCTTTTGATCATCCAGAACTTGATGAAATGCTTCGGCAATTCTTGAGCATGCATAAATTACCATGACAAACCCAAAAATAGAAAGTTTCCCTCCAGCAAGTGTCCCAATCAAAAGCGAGCGCGTCGACGCGCTACTCGTATAGCTGAAAAACCTATTTTTAGGCCAAAATATTTCAAAATGACAAAAATTTCTCCGAATTTTCTCAAATTCGGAGTGAAGACCCTCCATCATGTATCATGCCTAGCCAACGAAGCCTCAGCCAAAATCCAGAGTGGATCAGGTGTTTCACGGCGCTTCAGTTTCCTCCTGGTGTATGCAGTTCAGTGGTGCAATCTCTGTCTTGGTTGTATGATGTGTTGTTGTCAGTAATGGTGTTGCAATGTGTATGTTCAGCTTGTTGAAAATGAGAAATGAGGCCTTGGTGTCTTTGTCTCCAATCGCCAAATGCGTGCCAAAGGGGAATGAGGGATTGAGAACACCTATAAGTGAGATAGGAATGGGATATGGTGATGGGGGGTAGTTTTTAAGGACAGGAGTGAAATGAAATGGAAACATATCAGTGATTCAAGTGGAGTCAAGGAAAAATAAACAGCCTTTGAATGTTATGGAGATTAGGCTTTTATCAATGGAGGAATGTAGTAGTAAGTAATAGGGTTTGGGATTTCACATGGGAACCAAAAGTATAAAGGGATATGAGGATAATGAATATGGGGAAGGGACAACGATATGATCACATGATAGTGACATCAGTGATGGAATACAAAGAAAAGGTTGACAAATGGCAAGAATTTAGCACCAACACAATCTTCAAACTTTATGCATAACCCTAGGAGCAGATTTGGTATAAGGTAGGGTTTGATGTTCACCATATCAAACACTTGTTTTCTTTACATTCGAAACACCATAACAAATCCACGAACCATTGAGTAGGCAAAAATAAATTACTTGCAGACAAATGAAGTGGTTTGATGAGAATTTGGGTGATGAACTGTTGTTTTCCAGCCTTGGGGCTATATGCGTAGCGTGCACTTTTATATGCGTAGCGTGCCACATAGTGCATTTTACAGGAGGCTTTTGGAGGCCTTCCCTGTGCCCAAATTAGGCATGCGATAGCTCGTTGGAAAGATATTGGAGTCTACTTTCCAACACAAGTAGAATTGTTCAATTTGGAGTTCATTTACCCTATCAGAAATCAAATCTCCCAACACTACTTCAAGAAGGTGCATCAATTCTTCTGAGGCAACGATATTCTTGACATTTCTCCAAAAACATTATACCTGTGTAAAACGTGAAGGAGGTTTTTCTTCCTTGGCATGTTGTGAACAAAAACCTCTCTCAGGTTTCCAAAATTCATCTTTTATTGCTCTGAAACATCATTTGAGTGAAACCTATCTCGATGTGTGAAACAAGGGATTTTGTCGAAATGAAGCGAAATGAAGGGGATAAGGGGCTTCTAAATTCTTGGGGAAATTTTTGGAAGTAGGGAGGGATGTTAGGAAGTAGGGGAAAGTGGAATCTTAGAGATCAAGTGAGAGGAAGGGGTCCAAAAGGGAAAAACACAGGCCTAGCCTAGAAAATTGCCAAGTTGTGGCAAGAAACTAGGGTTTGTGGAAAAATGAGGAATTTGGGGAATCTCAGTGATGGGAAGTGTTTAATAAGGTACATTAATGATAGGGGAAGGTGTATGAACATCAGGATACAAATTTTTTCAATGATTTGACCATCCAAGAGAAATTACCTCCAAAACCCTAGGAGAGGGAAATGGACCTTACCAAGGCACAACTGAAGCATGAATAAGCTGTAAAATGACCCAATGGAACTTGACATGATGATGAAAACCCTCTGAATGATGATACACTCAGCTGAATGATGACATGGACTGCCATTTGGACAACTTTGGAAAGAGTGAAAACAAACCCTAGACCTAATGCCTAGTGACCAAATTTGCTTGAAGACTCTTTGAAATGACAAAATTGACCTTGACACCTTAAAATCACTTTGTAAGAGCATATTTGATGACTGGAGGAAGGCTACAAAGGCTGACACTAACATTGGCTCCAATGGGGATGGTAGCTCCTTGCGAAGAATGACAGATCTTTGGGAGAGCAGACCAGTGCCTCCATCCATTGGGCGATGGAATCATTATTTTGAACGGATAACACAAAACCTTTGACACATTTATTGAATGAAAACTTGACTGAAAACTGACTGAAACTTGACTGAAACTTGACTCAAACCGACTCGATGGAAAACTGAAATAACTTGAAAAAACTGACTCAACAGTCCAAAGAAAAATGACTCATGACTGACTTAAAACAAGACTTTACAAAACTTTTGGAAAAACGGCAGCAATCCATCAAGATTTGGAATCATGATGACAACCACCTGCATACTAATGAAATATGTACAATCATGTATAATTGGCTTTCCAATGTAACCAATCAAGCAGATGGCTTCTTGACTGATTTCCCTGATCAGATCTGCTGGTCAACAATACAAACTGATAACTGGGCATCCAAAAACATAGCTGACCATGATCTCCTTCATCACTGAACACTGCAATAATCACTTTCACTGCTGACTGTAACAAATCTGCCATTGGATCCTGAAAAACATGAAGATTTACCTCCTGTTGAAGAAACAAGTCTTTCTCTTCTGATTCTGATCTGTCTTTATCATGTACTTCAGTAAAAGTATGCTCCTGGGCTTCAAAAAACTCTGAACAGGTAGATGAGCAGATCTCCTCTTGTAAAAGAATTTCAACACATGAAACATATGAAGAATCTGAAAGGTAATCCTGTATGCTCTGATCTTCTGTAGTCTGACAATATGGTAGGTCATCTTCATATGATATCACAACCAAATTATCAAGTTCCTTATTACATTCTTCAATCACAAGGAAAGAAACTTCAGCTGATTCTTGAAGTGAAAAAATGAAATTTCTATCATCTACCATAAATTCATCCAAAGGAACTGTTTCACTTACTTGAATGAAGATCTCATCTTGCTTTTCATGAACTGACTGAATTACCTCCTCATGCAGGCTCTGTTATGATGGCATGAGAACATTTAGATCAAAAACTTTGTCTATGATCTCAACAACAAAACTCTTCTTTTCAGGATTCAGCACAAGGTATGCTTGGTCATCACAATCTGAAACTAGAACTGAAGTAGCTGTCCTAACATTATCACATTCTGCAATCTGCATGTTGTCTTCTTCTGTGGGTAGATCTAAAACAAGCTCTTCTCTTTCATCAATATCAGCCATATAGCAAATTTCAACTTGCTGATCTATAAAGCTGCTTACAGGACTATCATCCTTTTCAGAAGAGGAAGAAGGTCCACCATCACCTTCTTGACCATGTGCACACTGCAGATCTGTGTTAACTTGAGCTGGAACAAGACCTCTCAAAAGTAGATCTATCTCATCTTCAGATAGAGGAGATAATACCTTTTGTTTTCTTTTGTTCAAATAGTGATTTTCTTCATTCATTTCAAGTGAAGGAGTATACAGATTTTCCTCATACTGTTGATCCATTTCATGCAATTCCTGTTGACTGTCAAGATGCGAAATTGTTTCATTTTCCACCGTACTAAGATCTTGGTCCTGCTGCAAGTTTTCATGATCATCTCTATGCTACTGAAATTGATTTTCATACAGGGCTTCCATGATCTCATCATCCATGAAATTATCATCTTCATAATATTTCTCAAGGCTTTCAATAAAAGTAAAAGCATATTTGCAACAGTCATGAACTAATTTTAAGGATGGGTAAGATACTTGATATATTTCAATGAACAAGGCATGAAAATCCTTTAAACAGTAAATACAGGCCAACGGTAAATTTTCATACAAAGATTGGGCTTCACCTTCCAGAGTGGCCAGGAATATCTTCATCAAGCAATCTTCAGGAAAATCCACCTTCAACTTGCGAATATGCATATGAAATCTAACTAGATGTAAAGCAGCATCCTTCTTACCATCATCGTTAAATGCAGGCATATTCCTTGACCAATCTACCTTGGGCATCTTATTTGGAAAACTTGGAATGTGGTCTCAGCTCATGGGAGCATATCTTCTTGTGATTCGGTCCATCTTGAAAATCTCACAGCTACTGATCTCCCTGCAGTGAAGTCACCATGAAGCATCAATTTCTGGATTTGTTCAGAGAATGAAGTCACCAGGTGAATGATTTCAGCCTTCTTATGTCTGATCGTTGTTCACCATCAACCATCAGATCTGAACTTGATACACGTACTGGGGAAATTAGCAAATCAAGGGGCACATTCACAAGCTAAACCGGAGATTGACTGAAGCAGCTTTTATCTACTCTGCACTCGCAGAGCAAGAGCAGTTCGAAGGCTATCTGGAGTGACTTCAGACTCCATCTATAGAAAATGACAGTAATAAACAAATTTCTCCCCAGTATGCTCACCACTATGTTAGCGCTCAAATCTACCTCAGGCTGAGGAAGGCAAAAATCAAGGCCACGTCAAACCACGCTCAGCCTCGTAGCTAGCCCTACAAGGACAGGAGAGGGCTCTCTTTAGATCTATCTCGGCAAAAGGTTTTCAAAAGGGCTGAGATGACTCAAAATTAATACTGATTTTAGGCTAGTAAAGAGATAGGAATGTTTGATTTAGATTTTTGGGTTTTTTGTTGGAGAAACGGGAAAAACAATTTTGGGTCCGGGGATAAGGTCAAATCTTTGCAGAATTTGAGTTGGGGCGAGGTAGGCAGTAGTCTTGATGCCTTTGATAAGGTGTATGGATGGATCAGAACGAAAAGGAGCTGAAGAGGGCAAGGGAGAACATGGATCCTCTCCAAACTGGCGAAAACATGTAAAACTAAACAAATTTAAAGGTAGAGCACTGTAAACAATGAATTCAACCTCATTTCCTCATTCATTTAGTTTCAGAAGCATAAGAAGGGAATGGAATACATTAAACATGAATAAACTTACAATAAACTGAGAGATAACACCATCAAGAATTGAAAGCCACAAGAATCCCAACAGGTGCTGCAAAACCTCTGATCTTTCCTTAGCCAAAATATGAAAAATATGTACAATAATGTGCCAAAATCTTCCCTAGAGTCCAACTCTTGCTACTGACTGAAAATTTACATAATATATACCAAGCCAACCCATTCCCTAACCTCTAGGGGTCGAGCTCCTCCTTCTAGGAGCAGTTTGAACCAATTCTAAACATGGAGCAAGAATCTAGGTGACCAAAACAACCTGCCTCTAAAAGTAAAGAAACTGATTCATTACATTAAATTTTTGCTATTTTGTGAATGAATCATCTAGAATATGGTAAATAAGTGCCAATTTTACATCATGTACATCAAATTATATCAATCTGGGTCAAAAATCACATCAAGAGGTGAACTGGTCATAACTGGCCGAAATTCTGAGCTGGAAAGTGAAAAAATTGACCAAAATCTGTATGCGTAGCGCCCCTGAGCCATACGCGTAGCGTGACCTTCAACCTATTTTTTGGGCACTTCCCGGCATCCAAATTGAGCTCATGATAGCTCGTTGGAAAGCCCTGGATGTTGGCTATCCAACCCAAGTGGAATTTCTCAATTTGAAGCTCATTTGTCCCTCCAAAACTTCATTCTCCTAGAAGTACTTCCTGCTAGTGCAAAAAGTGGCAGCAAGGTGGTTTTCATGGTGTTTTTGGGCCTTTTGATCATCCAGAACTTGATGAAATGCTTCAGCAATACTTGAGAATGCATAACTTACCATGAAAAACCCAAAAATATAAAGTTTCCCTCCAGCAAGTGTCCCAATCAAAAGCGAGTGCGTCGACGCGCTACTTGTATAGCTGAAAAATCTATTTTTAGGCCAAAATATTTCAAAATGACAAAAATTTCTCCGAATTTGCTCAAATTCGGAGCGAAGACCCTCCATCATGTATCATTCCCAGCCAATGAAGCCTCGGCCAAAATCCAGAGTGGATCAGGTGTTTCACGGCGCTTCAGTGTCCTCCTGGTGTATGCAGCTCAGTGGTGCAATCTCTGTCTTGGTTGTATGATGTGTTGTTTTCAGTCATGGTGTTGCAATGTGTATGTTCAGCTTTTTGAAAATGAGAAATAAGGCCTTGGTGTCTTTGTCTCCAATCGCCAAATGCGTGCCAAAGGGGAATGAGGGATTGAGAACACCTATAAGTGAGATAGGAATGAGATATGGTGATGGGGGGTGGTTTTTAAGGACATGAGTGAAATGAAATGGAAACATATTAGTGAGTCAAATGGAATCAAGGACAAAGAAATAGCCTTTGAATGTTATGGAGATTAGGCTTTTATCAATGGAGGAATGTAGTAGTAAGTAATAGGGTTTGGGATTTCACATGGGAACCAAAAGTATAAAGGGATATGAGGATAATGAATATGGGGAAGGGACAACGATATGATCACATGATAGTGATAGCAGTGATGGAATACAAAGAAAAGGTTGACAAATGGCAAGAATTTAGCACCAACACAATCTTCAAACTTTATGCATAACCCTAGGAGCAGATTTGGTATAAGGTAGGGTTTGATGTTCACCATATCAAACACTTGTTTTCTTCACATTCGAAACACCATAACAAATCCACGAATCACTGAGCAGGCATAAATAACTTACTTGCAGACAAATGAAGTGGTTTGATGAGAATTTGGGTGATGAACTGTTGTTTTCCAGCCTTGGGGCTATATGCGTAGCGCGCCACATAGTGCATTTTGCAGGAGGCTTTTGGAGGCCTTCCCGGTGTCCAAATTAGGCGTGTGATAGCTTGTTGGAAAGATATTGGAGTCTAATTTCCAACACAAGTGTAATTGTTCAATTTGGAGTTCATTTACCCTATCAGAAATCAAATCTCCCAACACTACTTCCAGCAGGTGCATCAATTCTCTTGAGGCAACGGTATTCTTGACATTTCTCCAAAACCATTATACCTGTCTAAAACATGAAGGAGGTTTTTCTTCCTTGGCATGTTTTGAACAAAAACCTCTCTCAATTTTCCAAAATTCATCTTTTATTGCTGTGAAACATCATTTGAGTGAAACCTATCTCGATGTGTGAAACAAGGGATTTTGTCGAAATGAAGCGAAATGAAGGGGATAAGGGGCTTCTAAATTCTTGGGGAAATTTTTGGAAGTAGGGAGGGATGTTAGGAAGCAGGAAAAAGTGGAATCTTAGAGATCGAGTGAGGGGAAGGGGTCGAAAAGGGCAAAACACAGGCCTAGCCTAGAAAATTGCCAAGTTGTGGCAAGAAACTAGGGTTTGTGGAAAAATGAGGAATTTGGGGAATCTCAGTGATGGGAAGTGTTTAATAAGGTACATTAATGATAGGGGAAGGTGTATGAACATTAGGATACAAATTTTTTCGATGATTTGACCATCCAAGAGAAATTACCTCCAAAACCCTAGGAGAAGGAAATGGACCTTACCAAGGCACAACTGAAGCATGAATAAGCTGTAAAATGACCCAATGGAACTTGACATGATGATGACAACCCTCTGAATGATGATAAAATCAGCTGAATGATGACATGGACTGCCATTTGGACAACTTTGAAAAGAGTGAAAACAAACCCTAGACCTAATGCCTAGTGACCAAATTTTGCTTGAAGACTCTTTGAAATGACAAAATTGACCTTGACACCTTAAGGTCAAGGTCAATTGGGTTCATATTGGTAGGGGGCTAGATAATGTGATTTTTAGAAGTATTTTCCAATATGTAATCAAATTAAGGGTATTATTTAGTATGCCACGAATGCACGTGCTATGTCATAGGTTCATTGAGTGAAGCCCCTGTGGGCTAAGGCTATGCATGGAAAAGGTCATTTTGTCCTAAGAATTGAATAAAAACTAGAGTATATTGAGAAATAATAAAAAAATGTATGTGCAGGAAGGACTATTAAATTGAAGCCATCCTAAGCATATCTTTCAAATAATCATTGGGGTGATGTTGAAAAAACCATTGTTATTATTGGTGAGTCTTCATGTACCTATAATTCATTAGTTAACCTCGGCACAATAACGTACAATAGAGATAGACATTTTAATTAATATTAAATAGGAGTAATTTATAATTTAGTCGAAAGAAAACATACCACATACAACATAACACCAAGAAAATAACAAGCATGACATATACCTAACTACTTAAGTAGACCATCAAGATCACTTATAATACTAATACTAAGCATGTTCATGACCAGGTGGGAAGTATCATATCTCTGATGATTTCTTACTTAACAAAGTTTGTAATTGGAGGTTTGTACTAAAAAATAAGTTTGTTTAGTGGTATACAAGAGTACATGATCTACAATCTTCAAATACAAACCCTTTTCTCTTCCATGTTCTTTGACTTTGTGTTAGATATTCTCCTTTGAAAGCCATCAACCCAATAAAAAGTCAATGCCTTTAGACTCCATTAATGCAACATTGAGGGTTTTCTTTTCCTCTACCTAATAGGCCAACTAATAATCATTTCCCCATTCTTTACCTTTGGAGGAAACCACTGCATAAATGTGCCTTGCAAAAAAGGAGTGTTAACATGTGACTCCCGTAAATTAACAAAGCATACTATGATCATGTTAGTTAATAAAAATTAATAAAGTATTCAATGAACCCAGTTGTATAAGATATGAGATGTGATCATAATCTATTGAAATACTTGATTGGTCCTCCTCCAACTTTGATAATTATACATTTATATGTTGACCAACGGATAGTGATACACAATCCTAGATATCAACCCAATCTATGGCTTCACAACTGTCACATTCACTACTACCACACTTTGCATAGAAGCAGTAGAGTTTTCTCATTCCTATTTCACGTATAGAATTTGTAGAAATTAATGTGTAGATTCTAAACTACTCATTAAATTTTCTAAATCACAAGACTAGAAGCTACTCTATTGATCTACGGAAGTAAATTCATGATCGAGAACACAAATCATTAACATGCATCAATATTCGACACACATACACAAATATTTATCTAGGAGAAAACAACTACTCAAAACCCATTACTATCTGTATTGCATTAATCAATGAATTTGGATGAATACAATATGCTTTGCTCAATATTGACCTCAACCTCCACCTTTATCATCTATCATCTTCCTAGATGACCGACCTTGGCCAATACTTAGCCAAAATTTCAAGCCTGCAAGCTCCTTTTTCCTTGTGTTGTTTCCTTGGGAATTAGGTCCCTTTTAATTAAGAAATTCCCTCATCCAGATTCTGCAGTTCCTTTAGGTCAATTCTGTGACTGCATGCACCACTTGTAAAACTCGGAATAGTTTACAATTGATAGTACACTTCCCTTAAAATCCAATCTCAACTGGTTAACTCAAATTCTTTGCATGCATGAGTTAATTTAGGTTGATTGACTAGTTATATGGATGATCACTCAGTGTGAAAATAGTTACACACCAACAACTTGACCTCCACTAGTTCCTCCAATAGTTAGAACTAGTTTAATTGACCATAACTCAATTTAACTTAATTATATTGTTACAACTGAAATTAACTCAACCTAGGCTCCTAAAATTTGGGAACCCACTGCACAACTAAACTTCATGCCCCTAACTCGAATTAACTGAGCTACACTCCTACTTTTTATGAATCAACATAAGTAAACAAAACCTCAACTCAATAACTTGAATTGAGCGTTATTAACTGAGTGGCAATATCCATGTCACTTGAGTTAACTCCTCCAAGTTATCTGCTGATATGGAATTTTGAATTTCCTCAATTTAATTAAGGAACAAATCAAATTGAGACTTTCTTGCTGCATTTTCAACACTCCCTCTCAGCAAGAAAGGGATTCAAATCGACCTCGATCTAACACCTTTAGAATGTATTGTATGTAACACTTCTCTTTTTTGTTTCTAATATTGCAACAAATGCAACTGTGAAGCATCCAAAAAATAAAAAACAAATTGAATCAATTGTGCCTGCAATTGTCTACTGGCAAAACTGTGTTGTTGTTGACTTTGCTACTGAGCCTCCTCCTCTGTTTTCAACACCCCTCTGCAACTCCTCCGTATTTAACTGACATTGATCTTCCTGCTAATAAATATTATGGCTCCCTATAGAAAGGTAATGATCCACTAAATAAAAACACCTCAATGGACCCTGCCCAAATTTCTGCATTCTTTGACTAAGGGTCTACATCGCTCCACCTCGCTCCTGGAGGTATAGTTGTATGTGCTCACTCTGCCCACTTGGCTCGAACTATCCCCCTGCTAGATGTCTAAGCTTGAGTGGATGTCTCCACTTTGTGCTTCTCTACTTGTGGCTACCTCAAAACTTCTCGAGGCTTCTTTTGAGGCTTCATGTTGAGAGGTCTAACATATTCCCTCTCAACCACCGAATATTCCTTTCTCTGCAAGGATTTTCATGCATATTCTACCTCAAGTGCATACAGGTTGTTGACTTGAACCTTGATCTGCTTCACTTATCCTGTGGCTATGTGTCTTAGGAATTCCTTTCCTTTACTGAAGATCACATCATAGCCACGGTCTTCCAAAACTGCAATCGAGACAAGATTCTTCTTTAGACCCAAAACAAACATCGCATCATTGAGTCTAAGAGGGGATCCTGACTCCCTCTAAAAGGTGATAGTACCAATCTTGGTCATGCTGTAGCTTCTGTCGTCTCCAAACTCAATGTTCATATGGAGATCATTCTCCTCCAAGTCACTGAAAATTTCTTTGTTCCCTGTCATGTGGAATGAGGCACCACTATCTAGGTACCACATGCTCCCCATCATTGTACTTGACATGCATGTGATGAGAGTGAAGTAAAGCTCAAAATATGAAGAAAAAGCTTCACCTGATGCTGATATTGCGGGCTCCTTCTTGCTTGCCTTTTTATGTGGACATTTCATGGCATGGTGCCTGAATTCATGACAGTGAAAGTACTTGATTTTGGACAAGTCTTTCTGCTTTCCCTCTAGGCTAGAATGAGCCTCACCTTTTGACATCTTCCCCTTAGCCTTCTCTCCCTTGCTGACTAATGATAATTCATATTCCTCTTCTTTGGATGAGGTCCCGTATCAGTTTCTCTGTCTTATTTCTTCCCATACTAGATTGGACCATAACCACTCCCAGCTTAGTAGTTTCTCTCTACCATTTACTGAATCTTGATAACTATGTCAGCTCTTGGGAAAGCTCAAGAGGGCTACAACTTCCAAATATTCTTAAGGGATAGTAACATCGACCTTGCCAAGTTCATCATGACACTGCGTAAACCTTCTCAGGTACTATAGAATTGTTTCATTCTTTTGCATCTTAATACTTCGAAGATTGTCCTTGAGTTCCAAATTCCTGTGGTCACTATTATTCTCAAGCAACTTTGTCAATGTTTTCCATATCATGAAAGGAGTCTCTTTCCCATGGATATTCGATACAATATGATCTTAAACTGCATCCAATATGATCCTCCTCGCTTTAGACACATCCTTATTCCACTAAGTAAGATCGTGGGCATCAGATTTTGGGGGTTTTGCTACATATATCTTGATGTATTCTAGCAGCCCATTATCATCAAATACTGCCTCCATGCGAGAAAATTTGTGGTTCCTTCCAAAGCATACTTGAGCCTAGGTCCCTTGAAATCCATCTTCTCAGTCCTGGAGAATATCTATAACACCGATCTTCAAATTCGAGCCTCTTGTAATGAAAACTTCTAAATCTCTTCTCTATTATGAATCTAACTATGATACCATGTAGAAATTAATGTGTAGATTCTAAATTACTCATGAAATTTTCTAAATCATAAGACTAGAAGCTACTCTACTGATCTGTGGAAGTAAATTCACAATCGAGAACACAAATCATTAACGTGCATCAATATTCAACACACATACACAAATATTTATCTAAGTGAAATAAACTGCTCAAAACCCCTTACAATCTGTAGTGCATTAATCAAATAATATGGATGAATACAATATGCTCTGCTCAAACTTGAGCTCAACCTGCACTTGTATCTTATATCCTCTGTCTGACCGACCGACCTTGGCCAATACTTAGCCAAAATTTCAAGCCTCCAAGATCTTATTTCCTTGTGATGTTTCCTTGGTAATTAGGCCCCTATTAATTAGGAAATTCCCTCATCTAGATTGTGCAATTCCTTTAGGTAAATTCTCTGACTGCATGCACCATCGGTACAACTTTGAATAATTTACAACTGATAGTACACTTCCCTTAAACTCCAATCTCAACTCGGTAACTTGAATTATCTGCATGCATGAGTTAATTTAGGTTGATGATTAGTTATATTGATGATCACTCAGTGTGAAAAAAGATTACACACCCACAACTTGACCTCCACTAGTTCCTCCAACAGTTGGAACTATTTTAACTTACCATAACTCAATTTAACTGAATTAAATTGTTACAACCAAAATTAATTCAAACTAGGATCCTAAAATTTAGGAACTCACTACACACAACTGAACATCATTCCCATAAATCAAATTAACTGAGCTAAACTACTATTTTTTAGGAATCAAGACAAGTAAACTAAACCTCAACTCATTAACTTGAATTGAGTGTTCTTAATTGAGTGAGAAGAGCCATGTCACCTCAATTAACTCCTCCAAGTTTTATGTTGATATGGAATTTCAAATTTCCTCAATTTAATTAAGGCAAAAATCAAATTGAGACTTTTCTTGCTACCTTTTCAACAAAATTTTCAATTTTTCGAATTTAATGAAATTCAAAAGTTACCTAAATAGTGTTACACTCATATAAATTTGTTTGATCTACATGAACCACCTACCAAAAACAATCTATGTATGTGTGATTTCTTGGTTGATTGATGTTCTCACATTATGAAAATATTTTTTATTTGTTATGTGCTTACATTCCCTAAAGGGGACTAGACATGTTCAGGAGTGGTTTCTCAAATGTTGCATTGTTCAATAAGAGAATGAACCATATGAACGTATTCTTGAAGAATTTATGCACCAGATGCCTCTCTAATTCGTTCATACTATAATCAACTCGAAGGAAATTAACCATGATTTGATCCTCCACAACAATTTGTTTTGATAGAATATTCATTGGAGGTTCATCTATTGTTCTGGAAGTTGGATTCTACATTTCTAAAATTGTACAATTTCCATACATACCCTGGCATGTTCTCTTTCTTCAATGATATTTTCTATGGGTTATTTTTTCCTTTATGACTTTATTTTCCAACTGCGACAGTTTCCCAAAATTTATACGGTTTTCAATTACAAGGATACAACATTGTATTACCATCATAAATAAAGATATAAATTGTCTTTTAATTACAAACAATTTCCTCCAATTATGCAAGAAAACAAAGATTGTCTCCCAATCTTACATAAAAGGACAAAAATTGTCTTCCAATTTCAAAGCAAGATAAAAACCTTCAAATTGCGCCAGGAGACAAAAATTGTTTTTGAATTCCTTAACAAGACAATAATTGTCTTCATTACTCAAATTATATTTTATTAGATAAATATTGGCTTCCATCTACATAATGACACAAAAACTTGATTAGCAATAACACAAATCTATAAAACTCTTATTTCCAGTTATAAGAAAAAATATACGAAGTTTTAAGACATATGTTACTCTTTTTTCTTGTTCACGAGATTAGTGTCTGGAAGTCGAGTGAGTGGCAAGAACATAGGGATTAGGCTGGTAGAAAAGGTGGTCACACATTCTTAGGAGAATTCACACATTGTTCCAAACACCCACATGTTATCAACAATGCACACATGTTCCTATGATTAATGTCCCTTGCATTAACTTCCCTACCTACCTTCCTCCCTTTCCTTCTCTTGTTAGCTCAGTAATACTAGGAATATGCATGCATTATAGAATGCATACATAATTCTATCTCTATATTACTCCCTGTATTCTTTCTCTCACTCTCTCTTTTTCTTCCCCCCACCAATCTCTGTATCTCCCACTTTATCCCTCCTCCATCTTTGTCTCTATATCCGTCTCTGTATCCTCTCTCTCTCTATCCCATACTCACTTCCTCACTATCCATTCCCATCTCTCCCCCATCACTCCCTCTCCCTCTCTTTATATCTCTTCTTTTGTCTCTATCCCCCCACCATATCTATCTCTATCTTCCTCCCTCACTCCTATACATATCTCCCTATCTCCCCCATCATTATATATCCCTCTCTATGTCTATCTTTCTCATTTCCCCCTCCACTCTCTCCATCCATCCCTTTCTCATTCTCACTCACAATTTATTTTCACCTCTCTCTCTTATTCCACCTCTATCTTTCTCTTCTTCCACTCTCCTTCCCCTCTCAATCTACCTACCCTCCTTCACTTATCTAAATGGGAAAGTTAGTGTTTGTTGTTCTAAATTCCAATTTAGAATAGTAAACAAAGTGGTTGAGGATTATGTGGTAAATTGTAAGTTTTACGTGAGCTTTTATGTCTTTATATGTAATTCATGAGGTTTAGACATGAATTAAAAAAACATTGAACATCAGCATAATAGTAATACACTCAGCAATTAATAAAGGTGTTCACCCCTCCTGGGCTACGTCTCCTTGGTCCAGCTTCCAATGGATTGACCCAATCTCATTATGCTCAAAATACTTTAGTGATAAAGAGTACATAAAGTGTGCTGACCAAAAGAGTGGCTAGTTTCCCCTTCAAGGAAACATTATTTTGTAAAGAAATCTCACTCTAAAAACATGACAACCTATAATTAGTCATGAAACAATCAACAAGAAAAGGGTTATCAAATCAAGACCTCATACTCCATCTGACAATGAGCATAACAAGTACAACAATTCACTTGAAGTACTAAAATATAAGTTTCCTCAAAGACATAATGAGAAAAGAGAAACATGAGCTACACCATAGATGTCTCAGTTGTGGTAGAAAATATATGAAGGCTAGAAAACCACTACAAGGTCCTCTCTATTCTCAAAAGCCTTCAAAAACTGATTCACCCCACTGGTTGATCCTAACACCCATAGAATCAAACCTACGAAAAGTATCTTCAGAAGCGCTCTAATGGCTCTGAAATGTGTTCCATTGGCTTTGGAAGACCAAAAAAGATTTGTCTAACCTCTTCCTGCTCTTGAAAAGGCCAAAAACAGAGGAAGTTATGCCTAATTCCTCCTTTTCCCAAGTTTTTTCATCTAACCATCCTAAAATTAAGCTATAACCTAGCTCGAGCGCCCCAAACACAAAAACTGCCCATTAAATCTGGCACTATTCCTGCTCAGTGGGTGAAATTGTAGGACCGATAAGTTCGCCATTATGTCCCCCAATTGTTTGCATGCCCCTGGTCACATATGCCTCCATAAGCCCAAGGGCTGGCCCCCACTGCTAGCCCCGCTCCGCTGGAGGTCTTCCTGATGGTTTAGGCTAAGCGCAAGCCCCAGTCACATGTTTTCAATTAATGTCGGCACTTAGTGTTGGTTTCACAGGCAAGCGATTACCTGGTCATGGTTTGGGCAGGCGTGGTCACATTGCAATTATTTGATGGAGGTGGTTTGTTAGGCATGGTGGTTAGGCGAACTCGTGGTTGGAGTCATCAACATTTAATATTAATGCCAGTGGTTCCAACCTATTCACATGCACCGACGGTACAGACGGTTGTGGTTTCCGCCATGGGGGAGGGATAGGTCCTAGTCTACGGCCCCCCTTCCAGTAGCCCATGGCGTGGGGGTGGCCAGGGGCTAAAGATAACTCTGTCCTCCATATCAAGCAGAAAGGTTTGGTCTAAAGATAACGGTGGTTGTTTGTTCGGTGGATGTTGTGGTTTCAATTCAGGTGGACGCTATTCGGACCTTACCATAAATTTTGGTGGCCCTCAAGCTACCACGTGGCGGCCCCTAGCCGTTCCACATGGCACCCTGTGATTGACCACCAAAAAATCCACAAACCAATAATATTTTTCCATTTCAAACCAATGAAATCATGCCACTTTCCACTACTTGATTCATGAGACGAAACCCAATCAACTGTATGGTCACCTGCCATGTCAGCATCCTAGTAAACCTTCCATGTCAGTAGTATGAACTACTAATTGTGTAGTGCTGCATTTTTTTTACCAAATTCACCTGTTTGAGAAAACAGACAAAACATGTTTCTGGGAGCAAATAGTGTTGGTTTCGAGAAAAATGAGTAGCGTCGGATTTAGGACGATGAGCACTACAGGGTCAATTAGTTTCCACACCAATCCAAAAGCTTTGAATTTTGAGCAAATTTTTGAGCTCCAGTACTCCTCCACACTAGGAGCTTTTGGACCCCAAAATATCACTTTTATTTTTTCAGCAGATGAGGGTATAGTTCCCTCACCTTTCCAATCTCGAACCATTTGACCTTGTTCGGATTGGTTTCTTTGGGCCCCACACAAAGGTAGTCCACGCTCCCTCATTTTGAAGTCCTTGTTCTACTGTCAGGAATGGTGTCTTGTTGTAGTTCTTCAGGGTACTCAGGAGAGAAATCATGAATGGAATTCTTGGCTTTGTGTATGTCTCTATAGCCATCAATAGCAACATCCCTCCCAAGAATGAAATCTAATGGCGATCTTCTACAAAATATTTTCCAAGGATAAAATCCATAAAAGCTTTGGCAAATAACCCAAACAAGCCTCACATGGAAATAATTGTATAAATGAGTGCTTGACACATTTGTAACATACTAAATGTGCTGCAACTACTCATCCAAAAGTTTACGATTCTTACTAAAATGTCTACAAATGGAAATGCATCTTACAATATGGAATAAAATTGACTCCCAAATTCCCATACAAATTGACTCATCATCAAGTCAAAATAACATAATAATGCCAAAGAAATTATTGTTGCATATAAGTGATTTATTCACAAACATAACTTTTACAAAACGCCCAACTATGGGGACATGCAACAAGTGCAATACAAATATTAATGTTGTCTTTAATTAGAAAAATATTCCAACTATTTCTTACCCAGCCATGCTAGGGAAAGTTCTTTCTGCACTTCACTTCCTGCTAGAACTACTTTTGGAATGGTTATGGTGTGCCTTGCACATTCCTGTACCTTCTCCTTACCAGGTGATTCCATTACATGTTTGTCCTTCTTTGGATGAAGATTTGTATGCAACTTCCACCACTTTTCAATCCAATGGCCACTTATGCTACAATGAGTGGAAAAAATTTTGTGATTTTTTCTTGGCACAAATGTCTTTAAACTTGGATGAGAATTTCCCTTCTTGGTCTCAGTTCCAATTGACATATTCATATTCTTGACTAATTCTTTCCTTTTGTGGCAGTTAACTACAAAATGGTTAGGTGCACGACAAAAAGTGTAAGGAAAAACATTCCACAACATGTTATTCAAATCATCATGTTGTTTGTAATCATCAAAAGCCTTTGACTAATCAAGACATGTGTACCTCTTATGGTTTTCCTTTGGCTTATGAGCCTAGCGAAGAGAACTTTAATGGTGATAAGAACTTGTCTTAGTATATTCTTCAACTTGCTCATCTCTATTTCGAGAAGTCTTGCATTTCATGTCCTCCTTTTGCTTTAGAAACCAAGATGATTCCAATTCTGAATGCATATCCCAACAATTTACCTCCTCGCGTCCTCTCTTATGACAAAAAGAACAACATACCCAAGAGCTATTGTTGGAAGACCATTCTTCCTTTTCAACATAGCCCAAACCTTCATATTGAGGTCTCTCCTTTGCCTCAATTGGATGGATAATGCCCTGATTGTTCACTCCAAGGCCTCCTCCCTTGTAATCCATCTTGGACAAGAGCGTTTCTCCTATGGCTTTTCTATGGTTCTCAGAGGTTGCAAAAGAGCTTAAATAAACATTTTCATGTAAAGAAACTGTGTGTAAATTCTTACCATTTTCCTCATCTTTCGACTGAGGGACAAAGATGCTCTTAAACCCATTCCTAATTCTTTAGGTGTCTTCTTGGACGCTTGGTTTTCCTTCTTTCAGCTCCTTGAACTTTGGTGCTAATAGAACCTCATCCTCATCATTATGCGGATAAAAGGTGAAGACTTGGCCATCTTCCTTCTCTAAGGGGCTTTCTGCACTAGCCTCTTGTGGGTACTCATCCAACAATTCCTCCTTCTTCTTTACCCTAGATGAAGCAACAGCGGATGCTTCAAGGAAACCTCCTTGTGTCCCCAGTACATAAGAGTCATCCTCCATTTGACAAGAGAAATAGGTTGCATTCTTGCCATGTCCATAAGCTTTCTTAGTATTGGAGGGACTCTATGTTTCTTTGGTAGAACAACATTCATCATTCTGTTCCTCCACAACATTGTGCAACATGAGGCGTGTATTTTGCTTCTCTTCCTCAGAAGCTTCAAGTAGTCTTTTGATCTCCATGTTCTCTTGTTGGAAAAAAAAATAATATCCTCCGAATCTTGGATACTATTATGATTTTAACTCATGCCCATTCTTATTGAAGCTTCATCTGCAGTTTGAGGTAAAACTGGTGGTGGAGATTGTGGCAATCTTGCTCTCCTACCCAAACCTTCTCCTCTTTTGAGCTTCAAACTTGTAAACTCCACATTCACTTGCAAACATTTAAATCCTCCTTGCACAAAGAAAACTAAGAACACTGATACCAAACTTGATCTGAATGGGAAAGTTAGTGTTTGCTATGCTAAATTCCAATTCATAATAGTAAACAAAGTGCTTGAGGATTATGAGCTAAAATTGCAAGTTTTACATGAATTTTTATGTTTTTATATGTAATTCATCAGCTTTAAACATGAATTAAAAAAAAATTGAACAGTAGAATAATAGTAATACACACATCAATTGATAAAGGAGGTCACCCCTCCTGGGCTACGTATCCTTGGTCCAACTTCCAATGGCTTGACCCAATCTCATTATGCTCAGAATACTTCAGTGATAAAGAGTACATAAAGTGCGTTGACCAAAAGAGTGGTTACTTTCCCCTTCAAGGAAACATTATTTTATAAAGAACTCTCACACTAAACATATGACAACCTACAGTCAGTCATGAAACAATCAACAAGAAAAGGGTTCTCAAATAAAGACCCCATACTCCATCTGACAATGAACATAACAAGTACAACAATTCACTTGAAGTAATAAAAGAGAAATTTCATCAAAGGCATCATGATAAAAGAGAAACATGAGTTGCACCATATATGTCTCAATTACTGCATAAAATATATAAAGGATAGAAAACCTCTACAAGGTCCTCTCTATTCTCAAAAGCCTTTTGTTTTGGGAAGTTTTAGTGTTTATGGATAAATGCTTAAACCCCTAGACTAGTAGCTAAGTCTAGAACAACAGTTTAAAGAGTTCTCTACTTTTCCTATGATCAATATATTAAATAAGAGGAAAAGAAGCCTACCTGTAGCCTTCGCTTGCTCCTTATCTCCCTTGACCGATTCTGTTGCTCCTCTCCGTACTTAATCCGCTTGAAAAGTACCTGCACACAGATAGAAGACAACAACCAATCAAAGCATATGATAATTATCTATTCATTAAACACAGCATGGAATCAAGTACATGATACACATATGAAAGCATAAATGAATAACACAAGCATATGGAAAAAGCTTTGAACGCTTTATTAGTAAAAGGAAGAGTTACAACCCATTGCTCAATTCAGCATCACTCCTCCAGTTCAATCCCATCCTCTCCTCATAACAAGCAAGACATTTTGACATCATTACAATACTTGAAATCAACTCAAATGTCATACTAACATCATCTCCCTATAATTCAATAATTTCCAGCCCCTGATCACTTCGATGAGTGGTGTTTTTATAGGTGAATGAAAGAAGATATGCCATAAATGGTGATAATGAATGCCCTCCCAAACTTAGAACTTAGTTCCATGGAGGAAGCGATAAGGGATTGATGTTCCTTAACTCCCTTCCTCATCCAAATACAAGCTCAAAGGAGTAGATAGGTTTGAGAAACTTCTAGACACATCCAATGGATAAGGAATCTTTCAAACCCTAATGGAAATTCACTCAAATTCACCCAGCGCAGGCCAAAGAGGGACCAAGTGTGTTCCATAGCACCCTATCAGCATATGGTTTGAATTGTAGCGCACCCTAATGAAGGCCTACCTACGCTTATCTTCTTAGAGGCAGTTTTTGGATGATTTTGGTCATGAAACTTCTTGGGAAGCTAGGCATTCTAATGGTTGACTTGTTTAGGGCATGTAACAACTAAGTTAGGGGTTGATGAGCCCTAATAGTAGTGATCTGTAAGTTGGGATTGATGTGCCTAAATGGATCTGTAACAGTTTCCCCCTAAAGCATGAAGTCATAAGATATGTATGTTGAGTGAAATGCTTTATCATGTGGAGAGGAAGTTTCGAAGCGGAAGGTGACCCACATCAATTACAATACATATATCATGATAATTTGATTTTTCTCATGAACTGGTTAAGGGAAGGCATACCCATGCTCAACTTATAAACTTTCATTACATGTACAAATATAGTCGTCTATAGATATAGACCCATGAATGGATGACCATGAATGTAAGGCCATTCTACATTTGATTTAGTACTCCTGAAAATATTGCAGCCCGGATGGATGAAACTAGATCTAGGGTCTTCAATCTCATTCAATCTTTTGCTCAAGTACAAGTCTAACCATGTGAATAGATGTTCTGAAGTCGAACATGGGAAGACATCGTCTGATTAATAGCCAATGATGTAAGCCATTAACAGACGCGAGAGGAATCACCGATAATGATAATGACGCTCAAGGTACTACAGTACATTTCGCATTGTGTGAATAAATGATTTGATGTTGAACACCATACAAAGTCTTTCGGTTGAAGGCTAGTGATCTCAACCTATCGCCAAACATGAGAAACCTGCCATTGATGTATGCAAGCCTCAAGGTACTAAAGGGGTGTTTCTAAGTCAACTTCTTGGATAATGTGCTGATGTCGAAAAGAAGCGATTCATCGCAGAAGGGCCTTGATGTATCCCACATCAACAACACAAAATGAGGTAAATGATTTTGGAGATGAAAAATCGACTGATGACACAAGGTTTAGGAATGGAAGTCATGAAAATGAAGGTTTACGGTATTGCAAAGGATGAAGTTTGAACTGAATGACGTCTCTTGAACATGTCGGTGACACTAAGATGAATTGGTAGCATTGACCCAAAACAAAGTAATGGATGGTATGATAGACCAATGGTGTGATAACCATCAAGCTGAATGACCCAACCCACATAGTCACGGTGATGAGGTGAAAGTTTCATGTTGAAGAGCGACTTGGTACCATAAAGTGTTTTCCCCTTTTTCCAGTTTTCCCCAGTCATTGCTGACCAGTACCACTTTATTTTTGTCAATCTTGAGGAGGATAACATATGCTTGTTGTATAATTTCACCCTTCGGGTGAATCCATCGCTATTTGATGCTTTAACGAGTCTAGTGAAGGTGAAACTTGATCTTATCTAGATGGACAAGTTTGTCACTATTTGATGTTTTTAACGAGTTTAACGACAAAGATAACTAGGTCATTTTCATGTTTAGAGAGTTTGAAAAGGGAAAAAAGAAAACTCCACAAGTTCTTTTTCGTAAAATAATCTCTCAAGTCCGAAAAAGCGTAAAATAATACAAGAGAGATATCAATTCCAATCCGTTAACGAGCTGGAAAGGACAAGCGCTCAACAATATTTTCATATTTAGAGAGTCTGAAAAGAGTTTAAAGAGGACTCCATTTTGAGGAATGAGTGGTGTATAGGATAGCAACTGGTTCTGGTGATGTTGGAACTTCTCAAAACATGTTTATTTATGTGAAGAGGCTGGCTAATAAGACCACTCATTGCAACTGTCCCTCAAAAAGGGTAAAACAACCAAGTGAAAGTGTATGATTGGCCAAAGGGATAGTGGTGATGGAATGAAAACAAACAAGGCTCATCTGATGAAAGAGGCTGATAAAATGGCAATCATGAGGGTTAAAAAATGGAAATGAGTTAATTTTTATACAAGCTTGAACCATAGGGAACTATGCTTGGATTCAATTTCATGTTTACACAAGCTTGAAATGAAAAAACTATGCTTGGATTCAGTTTCATTTTTACACAAGCTTGAAATGAAAAACTATGCTTGGAATTGGTTTACATGCCCCTAGCATGATGAAAGGGAGAGTCTCCTGTAACCAGATGGAAGTCTCTGCGGTGAAGCAGGATGGTTATCCAACACTTTTTGGCTTTGTCCAGATAGGGAAAAAGGTGAATGGGGTGATTCCCTTCACATAACCTACAGGGAAACTTAACTTTACCACTAGGTGCATGCCCCCCAAGCTTCATTACATTTACCTAAGTAGAGTACTTGCGGCTATGAGGTAGATGGAATGAAGGTTCACTTACAATATCAAGTCAAAGACTCGACTAGGATTTTACGAGACCTAATCAAAGACTTGACTTGGAACTTGGGACCTTGTTTCATTTTTTAATGAGCTTGACACAAGACAAGGAACTCTGCTCAGATTCCTTGTTTCATTTTTTAATGAGCTTGACATAAGACAAGGAACTATGCTCATATTCCTTGTTTCATTTTTTAATGAGCTTGACACAAGACAAGGAACTCTGCTCATATTCTTGGTTTCATTTTTTAACGAGGTTGACACAAGACCAGGAACCATCCTCATATCCTTGGTTTCATTTTTTAACAAGATTGACACAAGACCAGGAACCATCCTCATAGGGCCTGTTTCATTTTTTAATGAGGTTGACACAGTAAAAGAACTATCCTCATATTCCTTGGTTTCTTTTTTTAACGAGGTTGACACAAGACAAGGAACTGCCCTCATACCCTTAGTTTCATTTTTTAACGAGGTTAACACATGACTAGGAACCGCCCTCGTTCCCTTGGTTTCATTTTTTAGCGAGGTTGACACAATACAAGGAACTATCCTCAGGAGTTGTGTCATTATTTAATGAGGTTGACACAGTAAAAGAACTATCCTCATGGACCTGTTTCATTTTTTTAATGAGGTTGACACAAGACAAGGAACTATCCTCATACTCTTTGGTTTCATTTTTTAATGAGGTTGACACAAGACCAGGAACTGTCCTCGTAGACCCTTGAATCACAACTCATAAGAGGTCATGAAGGAGAGATCTAGTTCCAATGCCCCTAGTACATGATGTACAACATCACTGAATTGATCGTCAGTTGATGTAGGTGTGGAACAGGTTGCCACATAATTAACCCGTGGTGGGGATGATACCATTGGTACAAATGGACCAATTAGGGAAGATGGTTGACTACGAGCTATATTTGGACTGGGAAATGAAAGCTGGTCAACGGTGACAATTCTACCTTCATGCGGGAAACAAATCACTCGAAAGAGTGTTGAAACAATAGCTCCCATGTCATAAACATAGTCGCGCCCAAGAATTAAATTGTAATCTAAAGGGCTATGGACTACCATCAAATTTAGATAAATGATTTTTCCTCCCAAAGTAATAGCTAACTGAGGGAGGATCCCTAATGGTTGACTAGTTCCTCTCTTAAAAGCTAACAGATTCTGGGTAACTGGCACAAGTGGCGGCAAACCGAGCGCTTGCCAAGCAGTTGAGGAAAGGATGCTCACCGATGCACCTTCATCTATAATAGTGCTAGATACAATCGGATTAGAAACTTGTACTATGATTTGGAAAGGCACATAGGAAGGAAGACAGAATCCTACCAGTCGATTCCAATCAAAGGAAGTGACTAGACTACTTGGAGGGGGTACCGTAGAAATGGGAGAATTAACCCCTTGAGTTACGAGAATTGGAGGATTTTCCTCCTATATTGATGGAATAAGAGGACTGCCCCCAAGCTCATTAGAATTTGAAGAAACAAAAAGAACTTGAGTGGTATCATATTCACTCTCTTTGGGAAAGGTATGATTTACCGAAGGTGAAATCGGGTCAACTGTTACCTTGGCCTCTTGATTTGGGTTGGGTATAGACTCATAGGATTCACTTTCAGAGAGAGTGGGCTTGACCGACAGTTGATTTTGGTCAGTCAATTCATCAACTAGTGAAGTATTTAGGAAACGTTTCCTGTAACCAGATGGAAGTCGTTGCGGTGAAGCAGGATGGTTATCCAACACTTTTTTGGCTTCATTCAGATAGGGACAAAGGTGAATGGGGTGATTCCCTTCACATAACCTACATGGAAACTTAACTTTACCCTTCTTTCCATGAACTTTACTACCACTAGTTGATGGTGTGTCACCAACATGATCTCCAGAAGTTGATGACACAGGATGATGTGAACAGGAAGACCATTCTTCTAAGATCTGAGGAATATCAGGACAATTTCGAAGAAGATGGTCTCCCGCACAAAGTTTGCATGGATATCAAACTTTGTGAGACTTGATGGATGGTTTCTCATTAGATGTTGCATTCAAAGCAATGGTTGCTTGGTTTCCCCTCTGGTGAATGTGCTTCTTCTTCTTCGTCTTCCCTTTCTTCTTCTTCTTAGCCACCTGGTTACTAGTACCAATACTTTCACTAGGCGAAGAGGAAGAAGGGGAGGAAGAAACAATTGAGGAAGAAGGCAGAGGGTCAACTTTGGGATCAACTGGAGGTTGATTTTGTCTAGTTGGAGGTGTACTTGATTACGGAGAAATCACGAAATTTTGAACCAAGGAGGTTGAAAACAACCATACTAGCAAGCCAATGGTATATCCCGGAAGGGACAATGTAGCCATATAAGGAGCACCAATATTTCCGAAAGGAGGAAAAGGACTAGGATTCCCATCAAAAGGAATTCCTTGATCGGTGGACTCCAGATTTTTCGCCATATGTTTCAAACCTAAGATAAACTAAGGAGTGAGCGAGGAGGATGTTATCTGTGGTCAATTAATTTTATTTTAATCAAAGTGTTAGCACTCAAATCTACCTCAGGTTGAGGAAGGCAAAACTCGAGGCCACATCAAACCACACTCAGCCTCGTAGCTAGCCCTATGAGGACAGGAGAGGGCTCTCTCCGGGTCTATCTCGGTAAAAGGTTTTCAAAAGGGCTGAGATGACTCAAAATTAATACTGATTTTAGGCTAGTAAAGAGATAGGAATGTTTAATTTAGATTTTTGGGTTTTTTGTTGGAGAAACAGGAAAAACAATTTTGGGTCCGGGGATAAGGCCAGATCTTTGCAGAATTCGAGTTGGGGCGAGGTAGGCAGTAGTCTTGATGCCTTTGATCAGGTGTATGGATGGATCAGAACGACAAGGAGCTAAAGAGGGCGAGGGAGAACATGGATCCTCTCCAAACTGGCAAAAACATGTAAAACTAAACAAATTTAAAGGCAGAGCACTGTAAACAATGAATTCAACCTCATTTCCTCATTCATTTAGTTTCAGAAGCATAGGAAGGGAATGGAATACATTAAACATGAATAAACTTACAATAAACTGAGAGATAACACCATCAAGAATTGAAAGCCACAAGAATCCCAACAGGTGCTCCAAAAGCTCTGATCTTTCCTTAGCCAAAATATGAAAAATATGTACATTAATGTGTCAAAATCTTCCCAAGAGTCCAACCCTTACTACTGACTGAAAATTTACATAATATAGACCAAGCCAATCCATTCCCTAACCTCTGGGGGTCGAGCTCCTCCTTCTAAGAGTAGCTTGAACCAATTCTAAACATGGAGCAAGAATCTAGGTGACCAAAACAACCTGCCTCTAAAAAGAAGGAAACTGATTCATTACATTAAATTTTTGCTATTTTGTGAATGAATCATCTAGAATATGGTAAATAAGTGCCAAGTTTACATCATGTACATCAAATTATATCAAGCGGGGTCAAAAATCACATCAAGAGGTGAAACTGGTCATAACTGGCCGAAATTCTGAGCTGGAAAGTGAAAAAATTGACCAAAATATGTATCCGTAGAGCCCTTGAGCCATACGCATAGCGCGACTTTCAACCTGTTTTTGGGGCACTTCCTGGCATCCATATTTAGCTCATGATAGCTCGTTTGAAAGCCTTGGATGTTGGCTATCCAACCCAATTGGAATTTCTCAATTTGAAGCTCATTTTCCCCTCCAAAAATTCATTCTCCCAGAAGTAATTTCTGCTGGTGCAAAAGGTGGCAGCAAGGTGGTTTTCATGGTGTTTTTGGGCCTTTTGATCATCCAGAACTTGATGAAATGCTTCGGCAATACTTGAGCATGCATAAATTACCATGACAAACCCAAAAATATAAAGTTTCCCTCCAGCAAGTGTCCCAATCAAAAGCGAGCGCGTCGACGCGCTACTCGTATAGCTGAAAAATCTATTTTTAGGCCAAAATATTTCAAAATGACAAAAATTTCTCTGAATTTTCTCAAATTCAGAGTGAAGACCCTCCATCATGTATCATGCCTAGCCAACGAAGCCTCGGCCAAAATCCAGAGTGGATCAGGTGTTTCACGGCGCTTCAGTGTCCTCCTGGTGTATGCAGTTCAGTGGTGCAATCTCTGTCTTGGTTGTATGATGTGTTGTTGTCAGTCATGGTGTTGCAATGTGTATGTTCAGCTTGTTGAAAATGAGAAATGAGGCCTTGGTGTCTTTGTCTCCAATCGCCAAATGCGTGCCAAAGGGGAATGAGGGATTGAGAACACCTATAAGTGAGATAGGAATGGGATATGGTGATGGGGGGTAGTTTTTAAGGACAGGAGTGAAATGAAATGGAAACATATCAGTGAGTCAAGTGGAATCAAGGAAAAATAAACAGCCTTTGAATGTTATGGAGATTAGGCTTTTATCAATGGAGGAATGTAGTAGTAAGTAATAGGGTTTGGGATTTCACATGGGAACCAAAAGTATAAAGGGATATGAGGATAATGAATATGGGGAAGGGACAACGATATGATCACATGATAGTGACATCAGTGATGGAATACAAAGAAAAGCTTGACAGATGGCAAGAATTTAGCACCAACACAATCTTCAAACTTTATGCATAACCCTAGGAGCAGATTTGGTATAAGGTAGGGTTTGATGTTCACCATATCAAACACTTGTTTTCTTTACATTCGAAACACCATAACAAATCCACGAACCACTGAGTAGGCACAAATAAATTACTTGCAGACAAATGAAGTGGTTTGATGAGAATTTGGGTGATGAACTGTTGTTTTCCAGCGTTGGGGCTATATGCGTAGCGTGCACTTTTATATGCGTAGCGTGCCACATAGTGCATTTTACAGGAGGCTTTTGGAGGCCTTCCCTGTGCCCAAATTAGGCATGCGATAGCTCGTTGGAAATATATTGGAGTCTATTTTCCAACAAAAGTAGAATTGTTCAATTTGGAGTTCATTACCCTATCAGAAATCAAATCTCCCAACACTACTTCCAGAAGGTGCATCAATTCTCCTGAGGCAACGATATTCTTGACATTTCTCCAAACCCATTATACCTGTGTAAAACGTGAAGGAGTTTTTTCTTCCTTGGCATGTTGTGAACAAAAACCTCTCTCAGGTTTCCAAAATACATCTTTTATTGCTCTGAAACATCATTTGAGTGAAACCTATCTCGATGTGTGAAACAAGGGATTTTGTCGAAATGAAGCGAAATGAAGGGGATAAGGGGCTTCTAAATTCTTGGGGAAATTTTTGGAAGTAGGGAGGGATGTTAGGAAGTAGGGGAAAGTGGAATCTTAGAGATCGAGTGAGGGGAAGGGGTCCAAAAGGGAAAAACACAGGCCTAGCCTAGAAAATTGCCAAGTTGTGGCAAGAAACTAGGGTTTGTGGAAAAATGAGGAATTTGGGGAATCTCAGTGATGGGAAGTGTTTAATAAGGTACATTAATGATAGGGGAAGGTGTATGAACATCAGGATACAAATTTTTTCAATGATTTGACCATCCAAGAGAAATTACCTCCAAAACCCTAGGAGAGGGAAATGGACCTTACCAAGGCACAACTGAAGCATGAATAAGCTGTAAAATGACCCAATGGAACTTGACATGATGATGACAACCCTCTGAATGATGATACACTCAGCTGAATGATGACATGGACTGCCATTTGGACAACTTTGAAAAGAGTGAAAACAAACCCTAGACCTAATGCCTAGTGACCAAATTTTGCTTGAAGACTCTTTGAAATGACAAAATTGACCTTGACACCTTAAAATCACTTTGTAAGAGCATATTTGATCACTGGAGGAAGGCTACAAAGGCTGACACTAACATTGGCTCCAATGGGGATGGTAGCTCCTTGCGAAGAATGACAGATCTTTGGGAGAGCAGACCAGTGCCTCCATCCATTGGGCGATGGAAACATTATTTTGAACGGATAACACAAAACCTTTGACACATTTATTGAATGAAAACTTGACTGAAAACTGACTGAAACTTGATTGAAACTAGACTCAAACCGACTCGATGGAAAACTGAAATAACTTGAAAAAGCTGACTCAACAGACCAAACAAAAATGACTCATGACTGACTTAAAACAAGACTTTACAAAACTTTTGGAAAAATGGCAGCAATCCATCAAGATTTGGAATTATGATGAAAACCACCTGCATACTAATGAAATATGTACAATCATGTATAATTGGCTTTCCAATGTAACCAATCAAGCAGATGGCTTCTTGACTGATTTCCCTGATCAGATTTGCTGGTCAACAATACAAACTGATAACTGGGCATCCAAAAACATAGCTGACCATGATCTCCTTCATCACTGAACACTGCAATAATCACTTTCACCGCTGACTGTAACAAATCTGCCATTGGATCCTAAAAAACATGAAGATTTACCTCCTGTTGAAGAAACAAGTCTTTCTCTTCTGATTCTGATCTGTCTTTGTCATGTACTTCAGTAAAAGTATGCTCCTGGGCTTCAAAAAACTCTAAACAGGTAGATGAGCAGATCTCCTCTTGTAAAAGCATTTCAACACATGAAACATATGAAGAATCTGAAAGGTAATCCTGTATGCTCTGATCTTCTGTAGTCTGACAATATGGTAGGTCATCTTCATATGATATCACAACCAAATTATCAAGTTCCTTATTACATTCTTCAATCACAAGGAAAGAAACTTCAGCTGATTCTTGAAGTGAAAAAATGAAATTTCTATCATCTACCATAAATTCATCCAAAGGAACTGTTTCACTTACTTGAATGAAGATCTCATCTTGCTTTTCATGAACTGACTGAATTACCTCCTCATGCAGGCTCTGTTCTGATGGCATGAGAACATTTGGATCAAAAACTCTGTCTATGATCTCAACAACAAAACTCTTCTTTTCAGGATTCAGCACAAGGTATGCTTGGTCATCACAATCTGAATCTAGAACTGAAGTAGCTGTCCTAACATTATCACATTCTGCAATCTGCATGTTGTCTTCTTCTGTGGGCAGATCTGAAACAAGCTCTTCTCTTTCATCAATATCAGCCATATAGAAAATTTCAACTTGCTGATCTATAAAGCTGCTTACAGGACTATCATCCTTTTCAGAAGAGGAAGAAGGTCCACCATCACCTTCTTGACCATGTGCACACTGCAGATCTGTGTTAACTTGAGCTGGAACAAGACCTCTCAAAAGTAGATCTATCTCATCTTCAGATAGAGGAGATAATACCTTTTGTTTTCTTTTGTTCAAATAATGATTTTCTTCATTCATTTCAAGTGAAGGAGTATACAGATTTTCCTCATACTGTTGATCCATTTCATGCAATTCCTGTTGACTGTCAAGATGCGAAATTGTTTCATTTTCCACCGTACTAAGATCTTGGTCCTGCTGCAAGTTTTCATGATCATCTCTATGCTACTGAAATTGATTTTCATACAGGGCTTCCATGATCTCATCATCCATGAAATTATCATCTTCATAATATTTCTCAAGGCTTTCAATAAAAGTAGAAGCATATTTGCAACAGTCATGAACTAATTTTAAGGATGGGTAAGATACTTGATATATTTCAATGAACAAGGCATGAAAATCCTTTAAACAGTAAATACAGGCCAACGGCAAATTTTCATACCAAGATTGGGCTTCACCTTCCAGAGTGGCCAGGAATATCTTCATCAAGCAATCTTCAGGAAAATCCACCTTCAACTTGCGAATATGCATATGAAATCTAACTAGATGTAAAGCAGCATCCTTCTTACCATCATCGTTAAATGTAGGCAGATTCCTTGACCAATCTACCTTGGGCATCTTATTTGGAAAACTTGGAATGTGGTCTCGGCTCATGGGAGCATATCTTCTTGTGATTCGGTCCATCTTGAAAATCTCACAGCTACTGATCTCCCTGCAGTGAAGTCACCATGAAGCATCGATTTCTGGATTTGTTCAGTGAATGAAGTCACCAGGTGAATGATTTCAGCCTTCTTATGTCTGATCGTTGTTCACCATCAACCATCAGATCTAAACTTGATACACGTACTGGGGAAATTAGCAAATCAAGGGGCACATTCACAAGCTAAACCGGAGATTGACTGAAGCAGCTTTTATCTACTCTGCACTCGCAGAGCAAGAGCAGTTCGAAGGCTACCTGGAGTGACTTCAGACTCCATCTATAGAAAATGACAGTAATAAGCAAATTTCTCCCCAGTATGCTCGCCACTATGTTAGCGCTCAAATCTACCTCAGGCTGAGGAAGGCAAAAATCAAGGCCACGTCAAACCACGCTCAGCCTCGTAGCTAGCCCTACAAGGACAGGAGAGGGCTCTCTTTAGATCTATCTCAGCAAAAGGTTTTCAAAAGGGCTGAGATGACTCAAAATTAATACTGATTTTAGGCTAGTAAAGAGATAGGAATGTTTGATTTAGATTTTTGGGTTTTTTGTTGGAGAAACGGGAAAAACAATTTTGGGTCCGGGGATAAGGCCAGATCTTTGCAGAATTTGAGTTGGGGCGAGGTAGGCAGTAGTCTTGATGCCTTTGATCAGGTGTATGGATGGATCAGAACAACAAGGAGCTGAAGAGGGAAAGGGAGAACATGGATCCTCTCCAAACTGGCGAAAACATGTAAAACTAAACAAATTTAAAGGCAGAGCACTGTAAACAATGAATTCAACCTCATTTCCTCATTCATTTAGTTTCAGAAGCATAAGAAGGGAATGGAATACATTAAACATGAATAAAATTACAATAAACTGAGAGATAACACCATCAAGAATTGAAAGCCACAAGAATCCCAACAGGTGCTGCAAAACCTCTGATCTTTCCTTAGCGAAAATATGAAAAATATGTACAATAATGTGCCAAAATCTTCCCTAGAGTCCAACTCTTGCTACTGACTGAAAATTTACATAATATATACCAAGCCAACCCATTCCCTAACCTCTAGGGGTCGAGCTCCTCCTTCTAGGAGCAGTTTGAACCAATTCTAAACATGGAGCAAGAATCTAGGTGACCAAAACTACCTGCCTCTAAAAAGAAGGAAACTGATTCATTACATTAAAATTTTGCTATTTTGTGAATGAATCATCTAGAATATGGTAAATAAGTGCCAAGTTTACATCATGTACATCAAATTATATCAATCTGGGTCAAAAATCACATCAAGAGGTGAAACTGGTCATAACTGGCCGAAATTCTGAGCTGGAAAGTGATAAAATTGACCAAAATCTGTATGCGTAGTGCCCCTGAGCCATAAGCGTAGCGCGACCTTCAACCTGTTTTTTGGGCACTTCCCAGCATCCAAATTGAGCTCATGATAGCTCGTTGGAAAGCCCTAGATGTTGGCTATCCAACCCAAGTGGAATTTCTCAATTTGAAGCTCATTTGTCCCTCCAAAACTTCATTCTCCTAGAAGTACTTCCTGCTAGTGCAAAAAGTGGCAGCAAGGTGGTTTTCATGGTGTTTTTGGGCCTTTTGATCATCCAAAACTTGATGAAATGCTTCAGCAATACTTGAGAATGCATAACTTACCATGAAAAACCCAAAAATATAAAGTTTCCCTCCAGCAAGTGTCCCAATCAAAAAACGAGTGCGTCGACGCGCTACTTGTATAGCTGAAAAATCTGTTTTTAGGCCAAAATATTTCAAAATGACAAAAATTTCTCCGAATTTGCTCAAATTCGGAGCGAAGACCCTCCATCATGTATCATTCCCAGCCAATGAAGCCTCGACCAAAAACCAGAGTGGATCAGGTGTTTCACGGCGCTTCAGTGTCCTCCTGGTGTATGCAGCTCAGTGGTGCAATCTCTGTCTTGGTTGTATGATGTGTTGTTGTCAGTCATGGTGTTGCAATGTGTATGTTCAGCTTGTTGAAAATGAGAAATGAGGCCTTGGTGTCTTTGTCTCCAATCGCCAAATGCGTGCCAAAGGGGAATGAGGGATTGAGAACACCTATAAGTGAGATAGGAATGAGATATGGTGATGGGGGGTAGTTTTTAAGGACATGAGTGAAATGAAATGGAAACATATTAGTGAGTCAAATGGAATCAAGGACAAAGAAATAGCCTTTGAATGCTATGGAGATTAGGCTTTTATCAATGGAGGAATGTAGTAGTAAGTAATAGGGTTTGGGATTTCACATGGGAACCAAAAGTATAAAGGGATATGAGGATAATGAATATGGGGAAGGGACAACGATATGATCACATGATAGTGATAGCAGTGATGGAATACAAAGAAAAGGTTGAAAAATGGAAAGAATTTAGCACCAACACAATCTTCAAACTTTATGCATAACCCTAGGAGCAGATTTGGTATAAGGTAGGGTTTGATGTTCACCATATCAAACACTTGTTTTCTTCACATTCGAAACACCATAACAAATCCACGAATCACTGAGCAGGAATAAATAACTTACTTGCAGACAAATGAAGTGGTTTGATGAGAATTTGGGTGATGAACTGTTGTTTTCCGGCCTTGGGGCTATATGCGTAGCGCACCACATAGTGCATTTTACAGGAGGCTTTTGGAGGCCTTCCCGGTGTCCAAATTAGGCGTATGATAGCTTTTTAGAAAGATATTGGAGTCTAATTTCGAACACAAGTGTAATTGTTCAATTTGGAGTTCATTTACCCTATCAGAAATCAAATCTCCCAACACTACTTCCAGAAGGTGCATCAATTCTCTTGAGGCAAAGGTATTCTTGACATTTCTCCAAAACCATTATACCTGTGTAAAACATGAAGGAGGTTTTTCTTCCTTGGCATGTTTATAACAAAAACCTCTCTCAATTTTCCAAAATTCATCTTTTATTGCTGTCAAACATCATTTGAGTGAAACCTATCTCGATGTGTGAAACAAGGGATTTTGTCGAAATGAAGCGAAATGAAGGGGATAAGGGGCTTCTAAATTCTTGGGGAAATTTTTGGAAGTAGGGAGGGATGTTAGGAAGAAGGAAAAAGTGGAATCTTAGAGATCGAGTGAGGGGAAGGGGTCCAAAAGGGCAAAACACAGGCCTAGCCTAGAAAATTGCCAAGTTGTGGCAAGAAACTAGGGTTTGTGGAAAAATGAGGAATTTGGGGAATCTCAGTGATGGGAAGTGTTTAAAAAGGTACATTAATGATAGGGGAAGGTGTATGAACATTAGGATACAAATGTTTTCGATGATTTGACCATCCAAGAGAAATTACCTCCAAAACCCTAGGAGAAGGAAATGGACCTTACCAAGGCACAACTGAAGCATGAATAAGCTATAAAATGACCCAATGGAACTTGACATGATGATGAAAACCCTCTGAATGATGATAAACTCAGCTGAATGATGACATGGACTGCCATTTGGACAACTTTGAAAAGAGTGAAAACAAACCCTAGACGTAATGCCTAGTGACCAAATTTTGCTTGAAGACTCTTTGAAATGACAAAATTGACCTTGACACCTTAAAATCACTTTGTAAGATCATATTTGATCACTGGAGGAAGGCTACAAGGGCTGAAACTAACACAAAGTAACATAAAAAAATAAAAGAGGGATAATCTAGGCAGAAAGGTTTACCAAGCAACTGTGAACTGCAGAATACCTCCTGGTGAACCAAGAAGTACAGGCAGACAATCTCCTCGAATGCTGTGTTCGGTGTATCATAGTGTACAAGGCGGCCGGCTTGGTTGCCTAAGGATGGATAGAAACCTAGTGTTGTCCTCCCAATATATACCCGAATGTACGTGAAGGTCCAGTCCGTATAAGCGTTGTCTAATGCAAAATCGCACAGTGAGAGCATTCCCATCTACTTTACGTACTGTAACACCGCCCTATATACCTGAAGGTATGTGGACGAGCTACGATATACTTACTTACGTGGAATGAGGTATCACACTCGGGATGTATTGCAAAGAGGATAGTGACAACTGCTTTGTTTTATGACGCTAGAACACGTCTCTAGCCTAGACCTCTAAATGTTTTTCGTTAGGTGACAATGCTCCATTAGGTAAATTGATGTTCATTTTAAGTTGATCTTGCTTATGAATTTGCATTTCAAGTTCACCACGTGAAGTATGTTTGCAATTCCTAAAATGCAACTATCATGATAAGAATTATTTCCATTCAATTTAACGATGAAAATCCTACCTACTTAGGGATAGAGCAATCAGATTTCTTTTGATCAAAGAGCAAATAGCACAACTAATGCAATTTCCCTAGCTATTCCTTTCAAGCATTCGCAAACTACAATATGAACGATGCAAATTTTTCTTTTCGATTCCCTTAATGTTATGATGAACAAAAATGAAAAATAATGCACAAGCGATAAAAAATCTCTTTTCATGAAAATGACGATTTTGCGAAAAATTCTTTTCAAGGAAAGGAAGAATTTACAACACTTTCAATTTCAAAGAAATGAGGAATTACGACACTTTCAACAAAAAGACAAACCATATGCACATATAAATCAATCGATCTTTTATGAATGAAGACTTTATGACAATTCAGTTTTCGAAGGAAAATATGACTTTACGACACTTTCTTTCGAACAAAGATTAATCATATGCACACATCAGTCAATCAATCTTTTATGAATGAAGAATTTACAACAATTCAATTTTCAAAGGAAAATATGACTTTATGACACTTTCTTTCGACAAAGATCAATCGACCAAAAACTAACTTTGACTATAGACTGATAATGACAAAGAAAACATTAAAGAAACATTAATCAATCAAATCAAAGTAGGGTTGGCTAAGGAGATGAAAACCTATTTTCTGAGACATGACATCATTGACATTCAACAAGCAAGCAATCAGAAGAATTTTGGCAAAAACTCAATCCAAAGGTGGAAATTTGACCTAAGGTTGATCAACGCAGGTCAAAGAGGGGCTAACTGTGCTGCAGAGGATTGTCTCTCACTAAAGCTTGCGCTGATTCCAATGATTTCAAGATTGATCAGCGCAGGTCAAAGAGGGCCTATTTGCATTGATTAGTGCAGGTCAAAGAGGGACCAACTGCGCTGATTGAAATATTTCAAGGTTAATTAGCGCAGGTCAAAGAAGGCGTAACTGCGCTGCAGAGCACTATCTCTAAGGCTAGCCTGCGCTGATTTCTATGAGGCCACTCAAAAGTCATCTAACCTCAAATTTTGACCAAAATTCAATGCAAAAGGCTGAATTACAACAAGTAAAGTATGTCAAGGTGTCTAAGGAGGTGGATAAGGTACTAGGAAAGGTGATCTTCCCCTGTATGGTTGCCAATTTGTTTTGGGAAGTTTTAGTGTCTACGGATAAACACTTAAACCCCTAGACTAGTAGCTAAGTCTAGAACAACAGTTTAAAGAGTTCTCTACTTTTCCTATGATCAATAGATTAAATAAGAGGCAAAGAAGCCTACCTGTAGCCTTCGCTTGCTCCTTATCTCCCTTGACCAATTCTATCACTCCTCTCCATACTTAATCCGCTTGAAGAGTACCTGCACATAGACAGAAGACAACAACCAATCAAAGCATATGATAATGATCTATTGATTAAACATAGCATGGAATCAAGTACATGATACACATATGAAAGCATAAATGAATAACACAAGCATATGGAAAAAGCTTTGAACACTTTATTAGTAAAATGAAGAATTACAATCCATTGCTCGATTTAGCATCACTCCTCCAGTTCAATCCCATCCTCTCCTCATAACAAGCAAGACATTTTGACATCATTACTATACTTGAAATCAACTCAAATCTCATACTAACAACATCTCCCTATAATTCAATAATTTCCAGCCCTTGATCACTTAGATGAGTGGTGTTCTTATAGGTGAATGAAGGAAGTTATGCCATAAATGGTGATAATGAATGCCCTCCCAAACTTAGAATTTAGTTCCATGGAGGAAGGGATAAGGGATTGATGTTCCTTAACTCCCTTCCTCATCCAAATACGAGCTCAAAGGAGTAGATAGGTTTGATAAAATTTTAGAGGCATCCAATGGATAAGGAATCTTTCAAACCCTCATGGAAATTCACTCAAATTCGCCTAGCGCAGGCTAAAGAGGGACTAAGTGCGCTGCATAGCACCCTATCAGTGTATGGTTTGCATTGCAGCGCACCCTAATGAAGGCCTACCTGCACTGATCTTCTTAGAGGCAGTTTCTGGATGATTTTGGTCATGAAACTTCTTGGGAAGCTAGGAATTCTGATGGTTGACTTCTTTAGGGCATGTAAAAACTAAGTTAGGGGTTGATGAGCCCTAATAGTATTGATCTGTAAGTTGGGATTGATGTTCCCAAATGGATCTATAAAACCTTCCAAAAATGATTCAACCCACTGGTTGATCCTAGCACACATAGACTCAAACCTGCAAAACGTCTCTTCAAAAGTGTTCTAATGGCTCTGAAACCTATTCCATTGGTGATCAGAATCTAGATTAGGGGCAAACATTTGCTAAAAATTCAAAGTGCTCCAAATTGATCAAAACCTGAATGACCGTGTCTGTCTGAGTGATACGATCCCAACGCAACACATTTTACAGAAAATGGAGTTCGTATGAGAAAGTTAGAGCCTGTTGTCTATTTTGTCAAACATGAAAATTTTTGTGACTAGGATGCTCACTAGGTATCCTTACAACCCATTTAGGAAAAATAATATTCTAGGGAATATTCCTTGGATTATTCCCAAAATATTCCCACAGGTGGCTTAACTAGATTTTGACACTTGTCGGCATCAGATTGGTCAACAACACATTCGGTGGACCAATGAGAGGGTGACACGTGGCAAGCCCAAAGGTTGCCATGTGCCCTCTCAAAGGTCATGCAAAAGCTTAATTGTAGGCCGCGAAGTTGAACCCATGACCTCGCCCGCACAAGCCCCACAGCTTACCTCCATACCACAACATGTTTCTTAACAAGTATGGGGTGCATGTTCTATTTAAACTTTAATGATGACAGAGTTTAGAAGTAACCATAACACTAAACTCCAGCATGTGAACGCTCCCACTTAATCGCTAGCAGTTACATAACCACTAGGTAGCCTAACCGTCGGGTAACCACTAGCATTTACAGCTAGCATGTGATTGACAACTCCTTAACTGCTAACAGTTAGTGTTAACTGCGCCATTAACGAATTAAGTGGGTTTAACATTAATTAATCATGCTTATATGTTAATTAATTTTGAGATTAACTTGGTGGTAGTTTTTGTAGGTCCACTAAATCTGAAATTCCTCCAAATTTGGTAGAGTTAACTGGAGTTTCTCCAGATTTAGTGGAGATTTCCTAGGAAAAACTGAAGAAGCCATAACTTTGGTAGTTTTCAACCAATTTAGGCTTAGAAAGAGTCATTCCTAGGTGATTTGGAATCTCTGAACACAATAGAATAGGTTGCAGAGGTAGAAAGGCACTTATATTCATGATTTTTTTACGTTTAAGTTCAAGGATGCTTAGGGCTACCAGGACAGGAGGTCAAGGCTAGATCAGTTGGAGTCAAATTATAGAGCTTGGAAAGTCATTTTTGGGGTTTTTGGGTCTTCTGAATCCATTGGAGTAGGTTTCAAAGCCATTGGAGCATTGTAGGTGCATGTAATCAGAGAATTGACCATTAATCCAAAGAGGGCCTAACCATTGAAGTAGGTCTAAGGAGATGTAGCCCAGGAGGGGTGAACTCCTTTATCAGCTTTGTGTTATGAGTTTATTGTGTTTTATTTATGCATTTTACTTACTATAAATGTGTTTTTAGACAGATAGTTGACCTCATGATCTGCTCATAAAAGACAGTCAATACTTGACACATAATCCTTCACATTTTGGTTAATTTGAGATGATCCTAAACACATTTTTAATACTGATGAGGGAGCTTGCATAGAATTAACAAGTTTTCCCAACATTCAGATCAAGTTGGTATCAGAGAACTTGTTAGCTCATTTTTAACCTTGAGATGGCCTGCCAAGGTTACCTAGAAAATTAGTTATTGGTTTTGTATTTGTGTAAGGATAATTTAACTGTATGCAAGTTTATGTGATGGCAGCTTCAACAAGTGATGTTTCTAATCCATCTTCCTTAGCAGGACTATTTGATAAAGAGATGTCACAAAATCTTATCATCATGAGAGATATGGTACAAGAGATGTATGAAGATAGGAATGAGAACATTATACTTCAAGAGCAGTTGATGGCCATGAAGGAGGAGAAGCAAGAGCTTCTTGAAGAGATGCATGAGATGGAGATTCAACTCCATGATGCCAAGGAAACCCTAGAAAAGTATGTGCATGAAACTGAGGTATGCAATTCAATTTTATCTTCAATTTACTCTCAAAATGAGTGTTTTGGTGCTTTTTAAAGACACGCTAGAGGAATAGTGTCCAAATTATTGTTGAAGATGGGTTATGTAGGTAAAGGGTTAGGCAAAAATGCACAAGGCATAGTTGAGACAATTGTTGTTGAGGAAAGGCCTAGGTATTTGGGTCTTGGTTATGGACAACATGATGAAGAATGCTCCAAAACCAAGGAGGAACATGAAGGTGTTCCAAGAAGGAATTTCATTACATGTTCATTACCTCAAGCTTGTGAAGTTTGTGTTCATGAGGAATGCAAAAGTTCTATACCCACTTTGCAAGAAGATGCTCATAATTATGCAACTAGTGGAAATGGCAAACAAGAAGATGTTGAAAGCTCTAAGGTCATTGAAACCATTGTTGGTATTCCAAAGAGAGCCACTACCTCATCAATTTCACCTCCTCAAGAAGGCGACAAAAGTGAATGTGCAAGGTATAAATATGCCTTTAATCAAGTTTCTTTTGATTATGATAAACATGGAAAATCTTCACATAAGATTTGGAGAAAATTTACATGTTCCTTTTGTGATTTGAATAACCATACTATTTCGAAGTGTTGGAAGAGGATAGTCATACACAGGAAAATTTCAAAACAAAAGAGATGGAAAGCCAAACGTCCATTGGATAATGGAAACCATGTTGAAAAGAAGATGCAATTATTTTACACTCATTGCCATAAGTAGGGTCATCTTGTAGACAAGTGTTGGAATTTGCATAGAACAATTCATCCACGAAATTTGAAGAAGGTGGAGAGAGATTTTGGCAAGAATGGAAAAGAAGAGTCCATAATTGATGTGGGTCAAGATGATACACATGATGAAGTGCAGCTGAAAGAGTTCCATTGAAATGGTTTGGAAAGGGATGGTTAGATTTCTTAACCAATTAAGACCTTGCATTTCTTTTATCCTGAAAGTATGTTGCATATTGCATGAAGCAAGATGTTGTGAAAGTAGAGTTATGTTGACTCACTTAGATGCAAAAAAGATGGTAATTTGCAACTACAAATTTGCATGCATGTTGCATTCCTGAGCTTGCATGTTTACGCCAGGAAGGTGTTCGAAAGTGGATTATGTTGACTCACTTTATTGCAGAAAATTTGGTCATTTCAGCTCTTTATGTACTCGTACATACCAATGGGATTCTTGTACTTGTGATTGTACTTGTGAGAGAGTTGAGAATTTTTATACATGCATGAGAGTTTGTGTGTTTGAACAGTGGGATTTTTAATAGTTTCATTGTGCTTAAACATGAATGAGTGATTGAATTGTGTTGGTTTATTGCTTCGTTAACATGTATGTTGTCAACTTGAGAGTGTTGATCATTTTCACATGTATGAGTGTAGGCTTGTGTGGCCAATTTATTGTTACATGTATGTTATATAGACTTGGAAGAGTTTATTTTGTCTCCAAAAATGAAAGGGAGATGTGACGAATTGTTTCGTGAGAATGTGGAATTCTTGTTGTAAATCGTCAAGTTGTTGTACACACTTTTGCTTGATTTGAAATTGAGTTGTTTTGAAGAAGCATGTTTTGTCGACTTGTGTTTAGTCTATGGTTTATACACCAAGATGTAAGAGTACATGGTGATGTTCACATGATGTGACATTTGTTGCTTTGAAGAAGCAAAAGGAAGAGGTCATCAAGTTATATTCTTGCATGAGTGTTTTTCAAGGTTAATGGTGTTTCTTGTGACAAGATGTCACAGGATTTTGGAAGGTCCATGCTTGAGCAAAAGGCTCATGATTAGCCTTCATTTTCAGATCATGACATGAGCAGCATGTTAATACTGGAGGATGATGGAATCAAGAAGTGAAAGAGGACAAAAATGAAAAAAAAAATTGTAGGCCTTATAAAAAATCAAATGGTCTACAATGCGATTTGATGTGTTTACGCCAAGAAGCCAAAGAGATGGCGAATGCATTATTCCAGATGTGGAGTTTGGAACCATGAAGGTAAAAGAATGGTCATTTCTTTTCTTGTTATTACTAATATTGAAACTCATTATTGTATTTCACTTAGATGGGTTTAACTTGGAAAAGTGGTTTCCAAGGAGAAGATTTCATCGAATGCATGTGTTGCAAAGGAGGAACATGATTCTCAGTGGGAAGGCCATCAATCATCTTTCCAAGCAATGAGGAATCACTTTGGTACAATAGGTTGTTTAATCAGCAAGCAGCCAACAATTGTTATATTGGGTCAACAACAAAAGGAGAACATTGGTTGAAGTGCCAAGCCATTTGCAAGGCAAGGCATGCCAGTGAACCCAAGTGGTTGCCATGGAGATTTTTCCAAGTAGAATCAATTGATAGAACTTGGGAAGGAGAAGAGTATTCATCTCTCATCATATAACCAACTTTTTTGGGTCCAAAAGCCTGTCAATGGGAAGGAGTGATCAGAATCTGGATTAGGGGAAAAAATTTGCTCGAAACCCAAAGTGATCTGAATTGATTAAAACCTAAACGTACGCATCCATCTCGATGATACGATCCCAAAGCAACTTGTTTCACTCAAAATGTAGTTCGTATGAGAAAGTTAGATACTGCTATCCGTTTTGTCAAACAGGAAAATTTTTGTGACTGGGATGCTTACTAGGCATCCGTACAACCCAGTCAGCAAAAAGAATATTCTAGGGAATATTCCCAAAATATTCCCACAGGTGGCTTAACCAGATTTTGACACTTGTCGGCATCGGATTGGTCAACAGCACATTGGGTTGACCAATGAGAGAGTGACATGTGGCAAGCCTAGAGATCAACACGTGCCCTCTCAAAGGTAATGCAAAGGTTTATTGTTAGGCTAGGGAGTCAAACCCATGACCTTGCCTGCACAAGCCCCACAACTTACCGCCATACCACAACATGTTTCTTAACAAGTATGGGGCGCATGTTCTATTTAAAATTTAATGTCGATGAATTTTGGAGGTAACCATAACACTAACCTTCAACATGTGAACACTCCCACTTAACCGCTAGTAGTTACATAACCACTAGGTAACTGCTAGCATTTACAACTAGCATTTTACCAACAACTCATTAACCGCTAACAGTTAGTGTTAATTGTGCCATTAACGAATTAAGTAGGTTTAACATTAATTAATCATGCTTATCTGTTAATTAATTTTAGGATTAACTTGGCGACGGTTTGGTTAGGTCCGCTAAATCCAAAATTCCTCCAAATTTGGTGGAGTTAACTTGAGTCTCTCTATATTTAGTTTTGATTTCATAGGAAAAAATGAAGAAGCCATAACTTTGGTAGTTTTCGACCAATTTTGGCTCAGAAAGAGTCACTCCTATATGATTTGGACGCTTCAAACACAATGGAATAGGTTGTAGAGGTAGAAAAGCACTTCTATACATAATTTTTCTATGTTGAAGTTTAAGGAAGCCTAGGGCCACCAGGAGAGGAGGTCAAGCCTAGATCAGCTGGAGTCCAATTGCAAAACTTGGAAAGTCATTTTGGGATTTTTGGGTCTTTTGAATCTAATGGAGTAGGTTGCAAAGCCATTAGAGCACTGTAGGTGAATGTAATCATGGGATAGATCATTAATCCAAAGAGGTCTTAGCCAGTGAAGCAGGTCCAAGGAGATGTAGCCCAGGAGGGGTGAACTCTTTTATCAACTTTGTGTTATGAGTTTGTTGTGTTTTAATTCTACATTTTACTTACTGTAAATGTGTTTTTAAACAACTAATTAATCTCATGAATTTCTCATAAAATACACTCAATACTTAACACATAATCCTTCACATTTTGGTTAATTTGAGATGATCCTGATCACATTTTTAATACTGATGAGGGAGCTTGCATAGAATTAACAATTTTTCACAACATTTAGATCAATTCTCTTCGAAAGACCTAAAAATGCCTATCTAGCCTCTTCTTCCTCCTTTTTCCAAGTTTTTGCAGCTAACCAGCCTACAATTCGGCCTAAACCTGGCTTGAGCGCCCAAAACGTAGAAACTAACCATTAAACCTGGCACTATTCTCGCTCAACGGGTGAAATTGTAGAACCGATAGGTTGGCCATTAAGGCCCCAAAATTTTTGTATGCCCTTGGTCACATCTCCCTCCATAAGCCTAGGTGCTGGCCCCCGGGGCTAGCCCCTTTCTGTTGGTGGTCTTCCTGATGGTATAGGCTAACTACAAAACCCAGTCACATGTTGGAGGTTTATCTTGGCAGTTAGTGTTATCGGTTTCAGAGGCAGGTGGTTAGCTAGCTGCGGTTTGGGTGGGCGTGATCACATTACAATGTTCGCGATGGAGGTGGTTTGTTAGGCATGGTAGTTAAGTGACCCTGTGGTTGGAGTGCTCAACATTTAATATTAACGTTGTCGGTTCTGGCATGTTCATATGTGTTGGTAGTGGACACGATTACAGTTTATCCCACGGGGGCGGGCCAGGTCCTAGCCCCGATCGCCCCTGCATGTGGTCCCGTGGCACGGGGGTGGCTAGGGGCTAGGCCTTAGTGTGCCCCCCCAAACCCAATTTGTACCATGTTAAATATAATAACTCCACCCTCCATCTCAAGCGGAAAGGTTTGGTGTAACGGTAATGGTGGTTGTTTGTTTGGCGGAGGTTGTGGTTTTGATTTTGGTGGAGGATATTCAGAACTTACCATACATTTTGGTGGCCCTTGGGCTACCACATGGTGTCTCTTTGGCTACCACGTGGTGGCCCTTGTTCATGCCATCTGGAAGCCTGTGATTGGCCACCGAAAAATCCACAAACCAATATTATTCCACCATTTCAGACCAATGAAACTGTGTCACTTGTCACTACCTGATTCATTGGAGGAAAGCCAATCAGTTGTATAGTCACCTACCATGTTAGCATCCTAGTTAGCCTGCAACATCAACAGTATAGACTGCATACTGTGTAGTGGTACATTTTTTTACCAAATTCCCATGTTTGAGAAAATAGATAGAACCCGTTTCTAGGAGCATACGGTACTCGTTTCGTGTAAAACAAGTTGTTCCAGATTCATGACAACGAGCACTATGCGGTCATTCAAGTTCCACACCATTCGAAAATTTTGAATTTTGAGCAAATTTTTGAGCTCCAGATCACTCCTCTCCACTGGGAGCTTTTGGTCCCCAAACAATCACTTTTAGTTTTTCAGAAAATAAGGGTATAATTCCCTCACCTTTCCAATATCCATCCATTTGACCTTGCTCGGATTGGTTTCTTTGAGCCCCACATGAAGGTAGTCAACACTCCCTCGTTTTGAAGTCCTTGTTCTACTATCAAAATGGTGTCTTATTATAGTTCTTCAAGGTACTCAGGAGAGAAATCGTCAATGGAATTCTTGGCTTTGTCTATGTTGCTATGGCCATCAATAGAAACATCCTTTCCAAGAATTAAATCCAATAGCTATCTTCTACAAAATCTTTACCAAGGATTAAATCCAAAAATACTTGGGAAAATAACCCAAACAAGCTTCACATGGAAGTACTTGTATAAATGAGTGCTTGACACATTTGTAACATACTGAATGTGCTGCAACTGCACATCCCAAAGTTTAGGATGCTCACCAAAATTTCCACAAATGGAAATGCATCTTACAATATGGAATAAATTTGACTCCCATATTCCCATACAAATTGGCTCATCATCAACCCAAAATAGCATAATGATTCCAAATAAATTATTGTTGCATATAAGTGATTTATTCAAAAACATCACTTTTACAAAATGTCCAACTGTGGGGACATGAAACAAGTGAAATACAAAGATTAATGCAATATTTAATTAGAGAAATAGTCCAACCATTTCTTACGTAACCATGCTAGGGAATTTTCTTTCTTTACTTCACTTCCTTCTAGAACTGCTTCTAGAATAAATATGGTGTGCCTTTCACATTCCTCTACTTTCTCCTTCTCATGTGATTCCATTACCTGTTTTTCCTTATTTGGATGAAGATTTGGATACAACTTCCAACACTTTTCAATCCAATGCCCACTTATGTTGCAATGAGTGCAAAAGTTTTTATGAGATTTTCTTGGCACACATGTCTTTAAACTTGGATGAGAATTTCCCTTCTTGGTCTCAATTCCAATTGACATATTCATGTTCTTGACTAATTCTTTCCTTTTGTGGAACTTAGCTACACAATGGTTAGGTGCATGACAAAAAGTGCACGGAAAAACATTCCACAACATGTTATTCAAATCATCATGTTGTTTGTAATCATCAAAAGCCTTTGAATAATCAAGATGCTTATACCTCTTATGGTTTTCCTTTGGCTTATGAATATGGCGAGGAGAACTTGAATGGTGAGAAGAAATTGTCTTGGTCTCTTCTTCAAATTTATCATCTCTCTTTGGAGAAATCTTACATTTCATGTCCTCCTTTTTCTTTAGAAACCAAGCTAGTTCCAATTCCGGATGCAAATCCCAACAATTTGCCTCCTCGTGTCCTCTCTTATGACAAAAAGAACAAGATGCCCAAGAGCTATCGCTGGAAGACCATTCTTCCTTTTCAACATAGCCCAAACCTTCATATCGAGGTCTCTCCTTTGCCTCAATTGGATGGATAATGCCCTGATTGTTCACTCCAAGGGCTCCTCCCTTTTAACCCATCTTCGACAAGATTGTTGATCCTATTACTTTGCTATGCTTCTCAAAGGCTGCAAAAGAACTTAAATCAAAAAATTTCATGTAAATAAAATGCATGTAAATTCTTGCCATTTTCCTCATATTTTAGGGACAAATATGCTCTTAAACTCTTTCCTAATTCTTGAGGTGTGTTCTTGGACTCTTGGTCTTTCTTCTTTCAGCTCCTTGAACTTTGGCACTGACTGAACCTCATCCTCATCATCATGGGGATAAAAGGTGTAGACTTGATCATCTTCCATCTCTGAGGGGCTTTCTGCACTAGCCTCCTGTGATACTCATCCAACAATTCCTCCTTCTTCTCTTTCCTAGATGAAGCGATGGAGGATGCTTCAAGGAAACCTCCTTGTGTCCCTAGTACATAGGAGGCATCCTCCATTTGAAAAGAACCATATTTTGCATTCTTTCCATGTCCAAAAGCTTACTTAGTATTGGAGGGACTCTTTGTTGCTTTGGTAGAACAACATTCATGATTCTTCTCCTCCACAACATTCAACAACATGAGGCGCATCTATTTCTTCTCTTCCTCAACATCTTCAAGTAGTATTTTGAGCTCTGTGTTATCTTGTTGGAGAAATGCAATAATGTCCTCCAAATCTTGGAGAGTATTATGCTTTGAATTTATGCCCATGCTTATTGAAGCTTCAAATACAATTTGAGGTAGAATTGGTGGTGGAGATTGTGGCAATCTTTCTCTCTTTCCCAAACCTTCTCCTCTTTTGAGCTTCAAACTTGTAAGCTTCACATTCACTTGCAAACAGTTAAATCCTCCTTGCATAGAGAAAATCAAGAGCTCTGATACCAAACTTGATCTGAATGAGAAATTTAGTGTTTGTTGTGCTAAATTCCAATTCAAAATAGTAAACAAAGTGCTAAAGGATTATGAGGAAAAATTTCAAGTTTTACATGAGTTTTTATGTCTTTATATGTAATTCAAGAGCTTTAAACATGAATGAAAAAAAGCAATAAACAACAACATAACGGTAATACACTCAACAATTGATAAAGGATTTCACCCGTCCTGGGATACGTCTCCTTGGTCCAGCTTCCAATGGCTTGACCCAATCTCATTATGCTCAAAATACTTCAGTGATAAAGAGTACATAAAGTGTGTTGACCAAAAGAGTGGATAGTTTCCCCTTCAAGGAAACATTCTTATGTAAAGAAATATCACTCTAGAAACATGACAACCTATAGTCAATCATGAAACAATCAACAAGGAAAGGGTTCTCAAATCAAGACCCCATACTCCATATGACAATGAGCATAACAAGTACAACAATTCACTTGAAGTAATAAAAGAGAACTTTCCTCAAAGACATAATGAGAAAAGTGAAACATGAGCTACACCATAGATGTCTCAGCTACTACAAAAAATATATAAAGGCTAGAAAACCCCTACAAGGTCCTCTCTATTCTTAAAATCCTTCAAAACCTGATTCAACCCACTAGTTGATCCTAGCACCCATAGACTCAAACCTACAAAATTTCTCTTTAGAAGTGCTCCAATGGCTTTGAAACCTATTATGTTGGCTTCAGAAGACCTAAAAATGTCTGTCTAGCCTCTTCCTGCTACTGAAAAGACCAAAAACTGAGGAAGTTATGCCTACTTCCTCCTTTTCCCAAGTTTTTGTAGCTAAACATGATTCAATTCAGCCAAAACCTAACTCGATCTCCCCAAATGCAGAAACTCCCAGTTAAACCTGGCACTATTCCTACTCGAAGGGAAAAGTTGTAGGACCGATAAGTTGGCCATTAAGGTGCCCAAATTTTCACACACCCCTAGTCACATATGCCTCCATAAGCCTAGGGGATGGTCCCCGAGGCTAGCCCCTTTCGCTCGCGGTCTTCTAGACGGTTTAGGCTAACCACAAACTCCGGTCACATGTCGGTGGTTAATCTTGGTGGTTAGTGCTGTCAGTTTCGGATGTGGGTGGTTATCTAGCTACATTTTTGGTAGGCATGGTCACATTACAATGGTCATGACAAAGGCAGTTTGTTAGGTGCGACGGTTAGGCGACCCCGCGGTTGGAGCGATCGACATTTAATATTAACGCTGGCGATTATGGCTTGTTCATATGTGCCAATGGTGGACACAGTTACGGTTTCCACCACGGGGGCAGGATAGGTCCTAGCCCCCAACCCCCTTGCCCGCAGTCCCATGGTGCAAGGATGGACACCTAGCCCCCCAAACACAATTTGCGCCACATTAAATATAATAACTCTACCCTCCATATCAAGCAACAATGTTTGGTGTAACGATAACAATGGTTGTTTGTTCAGAGGAGGTTGTGGTTTGGATTCCAGTGGAGGCTATTTGGACCTTACCATAAATGTTGGTGGCCCTCGAGCTACCACGTGGCGACCCTTAGCTGTGCCATGTGGCAGCCTGTGATTGGCCACCGAAAAATCCACGAACCAATAATATTTTGCTATTTCAAACCAATGAAACTGTGCCACTTGGCACTACCTGATTCATTGGAGGAAACCCAATCAATTGTAGATTCACTTGCCATGTCAACATCCCAGTAAGCCTACAATGTTAACAGTACGGACTGCTCACTGTGCATAGCTGCATTTTCTTACAAATTTACATGTTTGAGAAAATAAATAGAACGTGTTTCTGGGAGCATACGGTATTTGTTTCACATGAAACAATTTGCACCGGATTCAAGATGACGAGCACTACGTGGTCATTTAGTTTCCACACCAATTCGACAACTTTGAATTTTGAGAAAATTGTTGAGCTCTAGATCATTCACTCTCTCTCCCCTCCCTATCTCCTTCCATCTCTCTATATTTCTATCCCCCCCCACTTTCTGTCTCTCTATATATGTTTACATAGTTTTATGTGTCTCTCTATGTCTTATTCCCTCTATGTATCTATCTCCCTCCCTCTCTCCTTCTATCTCTCTCCCTCACTACCACATTATCTCTCTCCCCCATCCCTCCCTCTCTCCTCTCTCTCACTCTCTATCTCTATCCTCTTCCACTCTCTCTCCTTCTCTTCTCTCTCTTCTATCTCTCTCCTCTCTTGATTTCCTTCCCTTCCTTATCTCTCTTCTCCCTCCCTATCTCCTTCTCTTTCTCTCTTTCTCTCCCTCCAAATGTCTATCTCAATATTTCCATTTACATATTTTTCTATGTATCTCTATTTCTATATATTTATCTTCATCCCTCTATCCTTCTATCTTTCTATCTCTCTCCATCTCTCCTCCATCACCCTCCCTCTTCCTCTCACACTCTCTCTTTATCTCTCTCTTATTCCCTCTTTATACCACATCCATGTTTTTATGTATTCTCTCTCTCTCTCTCTCTCTCTATATATATATATATATATCCCTCTCTCCTCACTCCCTCACTCCATATTCTCTCTCTCTCTTTCCCTTGCTTTCTAACAATATTCCTCTTTGTTCCACCTCCATAATATTCATCCCTCCCTCTCTCCTTATTTATCACTTCTTATCTCCACCTCTCTCTCTTCTTCCATCTAAATCTCTCTTTCACCATTCTCTTCCTCAACCCTCTCTCTTTTCTCTATCTCTATCTCTCTCCATCACACTCCCCTCCTCTCTCTCTCCTCTTTCCTTGTATCCTTCTATCTCTCTTTCCCTACACCCATTCTCTATCTTTGTATGTCTACTTACATATTTGTTTATCTCTCTATCTCTTCTTCACTCTCTATCTCTATCTCCCTCCCTCTCTCCTTCTCTCTCTCCCCCCTCTCTCCTTCTCTCTCTCCCCCCCTCTCTCCTTCTCTCTCTCCTTCTCTCTCTCCCTCACTCCCTCCCTATATCTCTTCTTCTCTTCCCCATCACACACACACACTCTACCTCTCACTCCCTCTCTTTATCTCCCATTAACTCTCTATCTCGCTATTTCCATTTACATATTTTTATGTGCCTCTCTATCTATTCTTGCCTCTTTGTCTCTATCTCCCTCCCTCTCTCACTCACTCACTCAATATCTCTATGCCTCTCTTGCTCCCTCTCTCCCCTCCATATTTCTGTATGCCTCCCTCCATGTCTCTCCCTCGCCTTCCCTCACTATCTATATACCTCCCTGGGCCCATCACTCTCTCTCTCTCTCTCCCTCTCTCTCTCTCTTTTCCTCTCCATCTCCCTCTTTATCCCTCTTCTTCTCCTCTCTCCCACATATACCTTTATCTATTTTTCCCTCCCAATATTCTTGTTTCTCTCTCTCTCTATCTCTCTCTATCCTCCTCTCTCTAATCATTCTTCTCTCTTCCCCCTCCAATCTCTTCATCCATCCTATCCTTCTCTCGCACTTTCTTTCTCCACTTATCTCTCTCTCTTCTTCCCTCTCTATCTCTCTATTCTTCCACTCTCTCTCCTCTCTTGATCTCCCTCTTGTGCTTCTCTCCTTCCTTTCTCTGTGTCTCCTTCCCTCCTCTTTCTCTAACCTTGACTCTTTATCTATTTATTTCTATTTACATATAGGTTTTTGTCTCTCTATCTCTTCTTCCATCTCTATCTCTATCTCCCTCCCTCTCTCCTCTCTCTCTACCTCACTTTGTTGCTATCTCTCTCCATCTCTCCCCCATCGTGCACTCTCTCTCTACCTCTTACTCTTTCTATTTGTCTCTTCTTACTTCAATCTCTCCCCACTTCCCCCTCACATTACTTCTCCAACTCTATATTTTCTTCCCTCTCTCTATCCCCCCTCCAACTCTATAACTATCTCTCTCCATGTCTCTCCCCTGAATCTCTATCTCTCTATTTTCATTTACATATTTGAATATGTCTCTTTCTTCTTCCTCTCTCTCTCTCTCTTTGTATTTGTTTGTCTCTTCTTTCCTCTCTCTCTCTCTGTGTATTTGTCTATCTCTTCTTTCCTCTCTCTCCCTCTCTTTCCCCCTCATTTCACATCTCTCTCCCTCTCTCTCTCCCATCCATATTTAACTCTATTTCCCTCCATCTCTCTCCATCTCCCTTACTCCCTCGCTATCTCTATCCTTGTCTCTGCCATCACTCTCTCTCTTCACCTCTCCATATCTCTCTTTATCTCTCTTTTCCTCCATCTCCCCCCTTAGCTCTATCTCTTCATCCATTATTTTCTTGTTCTCTCTCCATTTCTCTCTCGCCCCACCCCCCCTCATATCTCAATATTTCTATTTTTCCCCTACTCTCTCTAGGTGAGCACATGGAGTTGGGTTCCACTTTTTGGTGAGAGAGGGCGTGTTTTGGGTGAAAAACAATAGCTTGATCAAGCAATATTTGATCCATCAGTTGAGGTGTTTGAGGGATTAAACAATGTAACCTAAGGTTATCTAGGAGCTTGATCGAGCCATGTTTTTTAAATTTCCTGGGAATACAACCTAGGCATGGAATTAAAAAAAAATTCTCGATCGAGCCTTAAATCTAGATTGGGCTATAGGCTAGATCGAGTTTTAAAGCTAGAACAATTCTTTATTTAACCACATTAAGGGTTCATTCGAGTGTTTCTTAAACCCTCGATCTCGCTATTTTAATTTCAAAATCAAGCACACAATTGAGCATTTTAAGTGCTCGATCGAGCTTCTCAGGTCCTAAAAATCACAACTTTAGCACCCCTTCTGCAGATTTCTCTGCAACCCCATTTTTTACCCTAGTAGATTTAGGGCAGAATTTGTCCTTAAGTGGTGAAGTTGATCATGTTGGATTCGTGAAAGAACCCTTTATCCAATGGAATATGAGTTTGACATTTTCGAATTCATATGGTATTTTTCATCTAATTTATTTTAAACATAATGCTTGAAATATTTTTGCATAGTTTCAAAGGTGCTAAATAAACAATCAATAACATACAATATACACAATGGAAGAATTTCAAAAAATACCACTAGATTTGTGTACAAGCCCTCTTCAAAAGGGTACTTTTGGTTTTTCAATTTATTTAAAGAGTTGAAAAAAATATTACGTGAACACAAGTGTCTCCAAAATGCAATTGAAATATTACTTTGCCAACTTCGAAAAATAATAAAAAATATAATTTTTCATTAAAAAGAAAATTAATATGAAAAACTTGGTTCTCTCCATGTAGATCATGCTTATATATATATATATATATATATATATATATATATATATATATATATATATATATATATATTAAAAAATACACATTTTAGACTAAGTTATGCTACATGAACACACACATACCTTTTAAGATGTGCAAAATTTGCAAGGACAAGTAATTCATTTAATGGAAAATTGAGAGATTATACAAAACTATTCTTTTTTTTGCAAAAAATATCATTAGGACAACAACATTATTTTCCACATATTGTATTTTTACTCTGAATCAAAATTCACAATGCTTATATGAATTTTGAGGGCTTCAATTCGGTAAAACATGAAAAAATTGAAATTTCATTGCCACATTTGGCCCAAAAGTGTAACCCATATTCATGCATTCACCTCTCTCTCTCTCTCTCTCTCTCTCTCTCTCTCTCTCTCTCTCTCTCTCTCTCTCTCTCCATGTATCCTTCCCTTTCTCTTTATCCGCCTCTCCCCCCCCACTTTCTATCTATCTATTTCCATTTAAATAATTACTTTTTTCTCTCAATATCATCTTCCTTATTTGTCTCTATATCCCATTCTCTCTCCCTCTCTCTCTCTCTACCTTAATCCATCACTATCTCTCTCCCCCATCACTTGTTGCCTCTCTTTCTCTCTCTCTTCTTCCCCTTCTCTCCCCAACTCTTCCCCTCACACTTCTTCTCTCCCTCCCTCCTTCTTCATATCTCTCCCCTCTATCCCTGTATCTATATCACTCCCTACCTCTTCTTCTCCTTTGCTCCCTCACTATCTCTATCCCTCTCTCCCTTGTCATGGAATCTTTCTCTCCACTTCTTGTTATCTCTTTCTATGTCTCTCCTCCTCGCTCTTTCTCCCCCATCTATCTCTATCTCTATACCTCAATATATTCTTATATTTATCTCTCTCTCCCTTATGTTCACCTCTCTCTCTCTCGATATATACCTCTCTCTCTCTTTTTCTCTCTTTCACTCACTGAATGACTCTCTCTTCCCCATATTTCCCCCTCACTTCCTTCTCTCTCTCTCTCGCTCTCCTCTCTCTCTCTCTCTCTCTCTCTCTCTCTCTCTCTCTCTCTCTCTCTCTCTCTCTCTCTCTCTCTCTCTCTCTCTCTAACTTTGCTTCTATCTCCCACCCTTTATCCTTCTCTCCCCCCCCTCTCTCATTCCCTCTTCCTCCCTCTTGTACTCTCTTTCTCTCTCTACCTTCCATCTTTGTGTCTATTCTCCCTTCCTTTATTGTCCTTTATCTCTCCATCCCTCCCTCTCACTCCCTCACTCCCTCCCCTCTAGTTCTATTTCTCTCTCCTCATATCTATTTATCTCTCTCTCTCTCTCTCTCTCTGTACCTCATCGATACCCCTTCCTCTATTTCTCTATCCCTACTTCCCTCACTCAGTTCATTCCTCACAATAACCCCCCCTCTCTCTACAACTTTGTCTCTATCTCCCTTCCTTATCTGTCTCTATCTCTCCCATCCTCCCGCTCTTTCATTCTCATCCCCCTTACATCATCCATCTATTTTTCATTCTTCCTCTCTCTTCACCCCCTCCCCCATCTCTCTCTCTCTCTCTCCCCACTTCACAACATCCCCCTCCTACTCTGTGTCTTTATTCCTCCCCATGTTTAGAAAAAATATATCCTTCCCTCTCCCTTCCCCACCCTCTTTCCTTATGTCCCTCACTTATTGACTCTCACTCGCTCTATCCCCCTCACTCACTAATTCATTCTTTCTCATGCCCCCACCCCCTTCACTCTCTTGTCCCCTTTATCCCTCCCTCTTTCACCCTCTCCTCCCCCTCACCAAAACCCACCTCAACCATTTCCCACCAACTCATTCTTCCCCACACCTCACCCTCTCCCTTTATCTCTCTCTTTCCTTCTCTCTTTCTCTCCCTTGGGCACTCTATCCATCCCTCTCTCACCCTCACCATCCCCCAAACCCACATCAACCATTTCCCATGTGTTAAATTCATTAGTTGTAGGAATAGATTGATGTTCCTAGCACTAGAAATATGCACATATTTTTCACAGTAGGAATGCACATATGTAGTTGGTACTAAAAATGTGTAGGCACTATGTGTATACTGACTTTGTTACTTTGGATATATGTTCAAGATCTCTAGGTTAGTGGTTTTGGCTATAAATACATGAAAACATCAACTTTTGAGAAAGCCAATATATATCTCTAACTTTAACATTTTTTTCTATAATTTGAACAAATCCATTATTGATGAAACTACATACTCATATAGAGTGCTCATATATAGAGAGAGAGAGGACGTTGTATGAGTATGCAGTTTCATATATATATATATATATATATATATATATATATATATATATATATATATATATATATATATATATATATATATATGAGTTTTTACCATTCTTAAATTTTTTTTGTCTTAATAAATATATCAAAATCTTAAAATACATCCCTCATTTATTTCCACTATAACTTTTTGGGGCCTTAACATTTGGGAAATAAAGAGGCATGAGACGAGATTAAGACCTAAAATCTAAATGGATTGCTTGATAATGGTAAGACCCTTATAGGTTGCACTAATGGAAGACATCATAATTTCAAGGATACAATGATATATATATATATATATATATATATATATATATATATATATATATATATATAAGATTATGAATTTTGAAAAAATACTTGTGCACGAGAACAATATATTCTCTACAACTTGACATATCTTTGTAGCAAGGTTCCATCATTTAGATACTCAAAGGTTGCACCAATAGAACCTTATGAATTATATTTTTTTAAGGATTAAATTATTATGCTATTATTATGGTTTTAAAAATCATACATATAGAATATAGTTGAATATTCATTAAAAAATATGTAATTTACTATTAAAAATAGTAAAATTTGGGGGATTTTATCAATTTAATCATATATATGTAAAAAATAGTTAATTTTTTAATCAAATTGGTGAATATTTTTTGAGAGAATGTCCAAAAAGTATGTAATTTACTATTAAAAATAATAAAATTTGGGGGATCTTATCAATTTAATCATATATATGTAAAAAATAGTTAAATTTTTTATCAAATTGGTGAATATTTTTTGAGAGAATGTCCAAAACATAACCGATTGGGAAAAAAAATTCCCAAAAAAATTTCCCAATTTATATTTTTCATAAAAAATAATGTTCCAATATCATGAAAACTAAAAATTCACATAGATACTTTTTCTACCAGTATAGATATATCTTAACCATGAATCTAGAAAGGGCCAAGAGGGATTAAATTTCTTGATGTGTAAACCTCCTTTAGAGTGGAAAAATTCAAAAAATATTTACACATCAAGTGATTTGATCCCTCATGATGTGTGATATAGCCATGGTCATGATGGATCTATATTGGTTTTCTCTCTCTACACACACAATGTTTAATTTTCTATTTTTTAAATTTCATTTTTGAATGCATAAATAGGTTGAATTCCTTTAAACACTCAGATTATATTTAAGTTATTTTTTAAAGATTCAATTAGTATGCTTCTATATAACATTATATGCCACTATTTTGGTTTGAAAAATCATACATATAGAATATAGATGAATATTCATTAAAAAATGTAATTTACTATTAAAAATAATAATTTTTTTTGGGAGCGTTACCAATTTAATCATATATATGTAAAAACAAATAGTCAAAATTCTAACCACATTGGTGAATAGTCTTTTTCAAAGAATGTCCACAAAATAACCAATTGGGAAACATTTGCCCCTAAAAAAATCCAAATTTATATTTTGCATAAAAAATGATGTATGAAAACTCAAAATTCATTTAGACACAATTTCTACCAATATATATCCTATTAGTCATGGATCTCAAAAGCACCAATATGGATCAAATTTCTTGATGTTCAAATGTCCTTCAGCATTTTTGAATGCATAAAAGGATTCAAACACATTGAAAATCCTTATAGATTACACAATTTAAATTTACAATTCCAACAAATCTCTATTGGATTTTAGACAAAAGAAAAAGTATATCTAAAAATCAACATATAAAATAATGATGCTTAGACTTAAAATGTTTTAACCATAACAATTTATTTTTTCAATTACTTTTTATAACAATAAATAGTTTCTTTTTAACCATATATCATATATATTTTTCATTGAAATATTCTACTTAAAACGAGAATTGAAATATTTCGTTATTTTATATAAAATGAGGATTGAAATATGTTCCTCATGCATCACATTATCAATATTAAAGTTTTTTTTGTAATTAATATATTCTTAAATATATATAAATATTGCTTAACCTTACATATTGAAATTTCCTTCTCAGTACTGTTTTTTAGTAATTGAAGAATTTTACGTTCAATTACTTTATTTTTTTGGACATTGGAATATTTTGTTACGGTGAATATTAAACTTTTTTTTATATATTCTATTTCTATATGTAAAATTGATATTAAAAAAATTAACTCATTTGGATATTGAAATAGTTTATTCAAGTTATATATTGAATTCTTTGGATATTCAAATAGTTTATTCAAGTTATATATTGAAATATTTGTAAAAAGTATAGGAGTTATTTATTTTTTTCATAGCCAAAAGTGAAAATATAAGATTTTTTTATTTTAATTATTTTATCTCTTTCAAAAGTTGATATAAGACTATGTTGCTTCACATGAGAGTGAGAGTGAAATATTTTTACCACACATCTCCAAAGTGAAAGTAAGATTATTAATGTTTTATAATTCTTTTAATTAAAACTACCCAAATATGTATATTCATTTTTGTTTTTTATTATAGCCGACATTGTTTCTAATTTAGAGAATATTTTATTTTTAGTTTAAAGGGGAAACTTTCCAACTCCACTTTAAGTACTAACGGAATCACACATCCCTCATACTTGGTCATAGAATGCACTTCTCAAAGTAATAAACAAAAATAAATACTAAAATAGCCAAATCATTCTCCTACATTTCATCTTTTTTACACCATTTTCAAATTCATTGTATAAATATTTCTAATCATCTTTTCAAAATTAACAAATTATTATTTTTCCATATTTTCATTTCCACCTGCATGCATCACCCTTCACCCAATTTCAAAAAACAAGTAAAACTTGTTTTTTTGTTTGTTGACTTGGCTTTTTTGTTGGTCAAGCTTGATATAACTGCATGGTTGTTCAAGGTATTGTATACACACTTAAAAAACAAACAATGTGAAGTGACGTGACTAATTAATACATTAGTTTCATTTTGAGCTAATTACTACACTAGTTTCATTCTCAGAAGTGACTAATCGATACACTAGTTTACATTTTCATGTGATTAGTTCTAATTTTTTCTAAATAGTCTAACGTTGTATTTTTTTTCATAACATAGTTTGAATCATTCAATTGATTATGTTTTACTGGATTATGTTATCTTTTTATGTTTTACTTAGATATAACATATTAAATTAGATGAATGATGTGGGATAGCCAAAATGGTGGGAAATCATGGAGCATAATGTAGTTTAATAAATCTACCACATGGATAGTTAAGACATTGAGATAGTGTTTGAAAAATTTAATATAGAATTCTTATATGTCATAGATTCATTAAATTGATAGTTAAAGATGGTAGGAAGGATTAAATGGTCAACAAAAAATAGTAGAGAAAAGGTTTTGAATTGTTGAATGTGTGGTTATTTAGGTGTATCGTATAAATTAGAATTACATGCAAATGAAATAAAAATATTAGATTGTGTATATTATTGTTTAATAAATAGGAAATTTCTTCAAATAAATTTTGGATTGAAATAAAATTGATGAATGATTATGATAATTTTATACTTTTTTACTAGTTAAAAAAATATTTTTATTTATTTATTTATTTAAATTTTAAATATTTTTTATAATTTTAAATTTCTTTAGCTTTCAAAATTATATGTCGATTTATGAACATTTTTCCATCTAAGGTCACGCTTTGACCTTGGGAATCAAAATGTATGAATAAAGCAGTGAAAGGGGAGAGTCCAATATCTAGCAGAGGTTGGATTATTGGGGTGTTCCATTCAGATGCTCTATATGCCACAATACTGGCCACCTGAAATTTCACTGTCCTCGCCGTCCTAGTGGCAGACATAAGGGGAAGAATCATTTTGAAAATATCCCTGCCAATCTCTCGAGGGAAGTTGGTGGTGATCAAAATTTTTATATGAATCAAGGTATTTATTGTGATCCCGATTTTGGGATGGCCCAACTCTCTTCTCCTCATGGGATTTCTCCGAGGCGATCATCAAGTCTATCTCTGAAGAGATCTCAATCTCTTGAGCTCATCCGCCATAATCATAGCCCTAAATTGGAGAATTGCAGCCTTCACAGATCTTCTTCAAAGAAAAAGAATCCGGTTCCGTCTCACATTTTCCCTTCTAAAAGGAAATCCCATTTCTTTGTCATCGCTTTGCCCCCTGAACCTAGTCCGGATAAAGCTATTCCATCTCCTCCCTCTTTCCCCCATCCCTCCCGGGATATCCCATCTGCCTCTCACATCACATATATATCCTCATCCCCTCAATCTCCCCAAAATCATATACCTCCATATCACAACATCTCATCTCCACCCCCTTTGTCTACCCTATCCATTCCTTCAAAATCCATTGCTGACCCTAAAGGTAAAGCTCCTTGTATCTCGATTACACCTCTAAATTCTCTTGAGTCTTCACCTGTAAATTCATTTGAATGTGATCTGGATCTCCTTCTTAAACGTGAATCCCTTAAACTTCACCCTCTGATTGTCCATAAGCCAAATCGGTCTCCATCCCCTATTATCAGCCTGACCTCGGCAGGGAATATTACAGTAAGGCGAAGACAGAACAGGGGAAGTAGACACTTTAGGGGCAGGAAGGGTAGGCCGGATTTATCAATTCGGGACCTATCCTTGGTAGACATCCCTATTTCTGAAATTGCTGATAAGGAAATCACTAAAAAGGGGCTGCTTAGAGCATGCACGCCTGGGGTTGTGTCCAAATGATTAACATAATCTCTATGAATATTCGGGGTCTTGGGGCGGACCCAAAATTTTTGGCTCTCAAGGAACTTTTCCGATCTTCTAATCCAAAGATTCTCCTAATACAAGAGACTATGCATGAATGCCATAAATCAATATCTTATTTCAGACGTATGTTCCCATCATGGCATATGGCAGCGACGAGTGCTGCTGGTCTATCTGGTGGTCTAGTGGTATTATGGGATCCGACTTGGATCTCGGCGGTAGCTTTCAATTGCTTTGCTGGCATTCTCCTTCTTGCCTACATTAGGGGTTCTCCGGGGCCTGTTCACATCTTAAATGTCTATGCCCCATACAAAGATTGATTTCCCTTCTGGGACCGCTTTCTGTCATCTGAACTTCTGGATCTTGACTCTCTTTTGATCGGGGGAGATTTAAATTGCACACTATGTAATGACGAAATATGGGGTAGGGGCAGAAAAAATGATCAGGTGGGTGGTCTGATTAGAGATGCTATCCTACAGCACAATTTTGTTGACGTTCATCCTATCAAAATGGGCCCTACTTGGGACAATGGGAGATTGAACGATGCTTATCTTGCTAAGAGACTTGATCGATTCCTCATTCATGACCGATTGATTGATCGATTTGGAATCCCATCGGTTAAGATTATTTCGAGTTACATTTCAGACCACAGACCTATCTCCATGCAATGGAATCTCATTGGTCACAGGCATGGTTATCCATTCAAATTCAATCGGGTGTGGCTTGAGGATGATCAGTTCAATAAATTGATCCGAGATTCATGGCTATATCCTTCCTCTGAGGATCGTCCAGAAATCTCCCATTCATTCTTAGATCGTCTGTCGGTCCTCCAGAAAGGGGTTAAAAGATGGCAGCATGAAAAGATGAAATCCAACAGGGTGGCTCTGAAGGAGATAAACAAAAAGCTGGAAAAATTATCAGTCTACTTCAAGACCACCTGTATGTCTCTGGATATGCATGCTCAAATATGGAATCTGGAGAAAAAAAAGCAAAAAATTCTAGCAATCGAAGAGGCCTCCTGGAGATTAAACAGTAGAGCCATATGGCTCCAAGAGGGTGACAAAAATACTAAATTCTTTCACAGATTTGCAAATAAACGAAGGGAAGCAAATTCAATTTGGGAGATAAAAAATGAGGAGGGATTCTTGCTCATGTCTCAGGAAGAGATATCTAGGGAAGCAGTTAAATATTTTCAGAAGGCATACAGCAGGAACGGGGGCAGTGATTTTGATGACATCATATGGGGAATCAAGCCATATCCAACCATGTTTGATGAAGATCAGAATGATCTTCTTTACTCTGAGGTAACTGAGGAGGAACTTCTGTCAACCATGAAATCTTTCCAAAAGGACAAATGTCCTGGTCCAGATGGGTGGACTATAGATTTCTTCATACACTTTTTCGAACTGTTCAAGTCTGACCTTCTGAAAATGGTTGAGGATTCCAGGATTAATGGTTCTATTAGCCGCATTGTTTCCTCCACATTCATTGCTTTAATCCCTAAAAAGAAGAGCTCCCTATCATTCACAGAATTCAGGCCCATCTCCCTGTGTAACATTCTTTATAAGATAATATCCAAAATCATTGCTGTTAGGATGAAAAATATTTTATCAAATCATTTGACCCTTGAACAACATGGTTTCCTTAAGGATCAGAACATTTTGGAGGCTGTTGCACTCACCCAGGAATGCCTCCATTCTATGCATGCCAGGAAGATTGATGCTGCATTATTAAAAATAGATCTCAAAAAAGCATATGATTGTATTGACTGGGGATTCCTTCGGTGTCTCCTCTCTAAAATCGGCCTAAATGGAAAATGTTCCAAGTGGATTATGGCCTGTGTCGTAGATGTTAACTATGCGGTTCTCATAAATGGTTTCCCTACTTCACTTTTCTCTACAGCCAGAGGCTTGCGGCAGGGTTTTTCTTTGTCCCCCCTACTTTTTATCCTCGTCATGGACTCTTTAAGTCTTCACATTAAAAGGGTAGTTCATGAAAAGAGATGTAGACCTTTGGCTATCAGCCGGGACATTTCCATTTCTCATAATTTGTTTGTTGACGACATCCTTCTATCGGCGATACTTTGTAAAGTCTCATGGACCTGTTTGCATGACATTTTGGGAAAGTTCCAAAAGGCGACGGGGATGTGTATTAATGATGACAAATCATCCTTCCATTTGGAGAATGTTCACGGTGATCTCATTTCTTCCCTCTCCCAACTCTTCAATATAAAAGCTATACCTCTCAATGAGGGTCTGAAATACCTGGGTTATCATCTAAAACCTGTGGGCTACTCCTCTGCTGATTGGATGTGGATTCAAGATAGATTTTTCAGAAGAATAGCCAGATGGGAATTCAAATGTCTGTCTATCACTGGGAGAGCGATTTTAACCCAAGCTGTTCTGGTACAATTAATGGTTTACTGGGCTCATCTTTTCTTCATTCCTGCAATCATTATCAATAAACTTAACAGTTTGACTGCTAATTTTATCTCAGGTGGGAACAAGGAAAAAAAATTCCACCTTTCAAAACTCTCAATGTTGTCTCGTCCAAAAAAGATGGGGGGCTGGGGCATTATGGACCTAAACCTGTTTCGCAAGGCCCTCCTTTGTAAATCCCTATGGAAAGCAGTATTAGGAGATTGTCTTTGGAGCAAGGCCATCAAATCTAAGTATATGGATAATAGAGACATAACTTTCTGGTATAGGCAAGGCACTATCGGAACCACTCAGGGTTCTGCAATTTGGAGAAGTTTTCATAAAATCGAGCATTTCTTCCTCCAAAATCTGATATGGAGTTTCCAGTCGGGCAAAAAGATCATTATTGGATTAGATTCCATTGCGGGAGGTGATATGGAAATATCCATTTCACAACAGTTACTTTGGGCCTTGCAGCAAAGAGGGATCTTTTTTTGGGACAAGGCTATTCTAAGATGGGCGGGATCTATCCCTATATGGAAGTTGGCATTGGAGCTGGGTCTCAATGATGAGATGGCTCTCCAATGGAATCAGATCACTAGGGCTATGAGGAACAGAGGTATATTCCGAACAAAGGCAGAGGACAAGCTAATATGGAAGGGATATGGGGGAAGATCGATTGTATATGTTAAGGATATCTATCTTCAGCTCCATCTCGCGGGCCACAATCAACTAAATAACATATTCCCTTCCTCCTTCTGGAAATCAAGTTGCCCTCTCAAGATCATCATTTTTGCATGGCTTGTCTTTCACGATAAGAACCTAACATGGGATAATCTCCAAAAAAGGAACTGGAATGGGCCTGCCATTTTTCCTTTGTGCAAGTCAAACGAAGAAAGCAACCTTCATATCTTCCTTCTCTGTCCTCAATCAAAAAGGATATGGCAAAATTTGGCTGTCCATTTCAGCTTCAGCAGGATCTTTTTCCCCTCCATCATGGAAGCTTTTGAATGGTGGGGTAATATGCAAAAAGACTGGAGATCTATTCCCTTGCTATCCTTATGGGCCATATGGAAATGGCGGAATAGGGCCATCTTTCATTCCAAGATGGAAAATTATGTTTCTATCTATGAATCCATTCTCACTTAGTTCAATGCTCGTCTTTACTCCAAAAATATCTAGAGAATGGACGGAAAGAAGGCAATCTCTCCGGATCCCTCGGGCGTCCCACGGGCCTATTTTGATGGGGCGGCCCAAAATGGTTGTTGTGCATGTGGAGTCTATATTATCCCTATGGAGGGTCAGCATATTGAAATTTTTTGGAATGGAGGTAAAGGATCGAATAACAAAGCTGAGGTTATGGTGCTGGCAGGTCTTCTCACCTTCTGTGACTATCTTAACATCCAAGATCTGCAAATATTCAGGGATTCAAAGGTTATAATCGACCATGTTCGGTCTATTCACGTCATAAATAACCTCAACCTTTTGGGATGGTTGAACATAATAGAATCATTATGGAATTACCGAAAGGACTATTCGATCAACCATATTGATAGAGAAAAAAACAAAGTTGTTGATACACTATCAAAAAAAGGCCTAGCTTCTCATAACGAGGTCTGGAAGATGAGCATAACAGTGGGGGACAAGATTCACCATATTCAGGATTTCAATATGCTGGGTACCTAACTCTCTCACTCCTCTCCTCCAATCTGGTATGTATCTTGCCCCCTATTCTGTTGATTTCACTACTCTACTTGGTACTCTAAACTTACTGATCCTGCTTTTATGCTGATGACTCATATATTGCCTTCTTCTTATTCTGAACATTTTGATGGGGATTTGTAGTCATGGACTATGATTTTGCCTATCTCTATTAAGTTTTGCATAGTCTAGTTCGGCATAACTATGTGATTATCTTATAAGTCATATGATGTACTGTTTTTTCTCATAATGAATGAATATCAATCTAGCTTTTTTCGTGCTGAAAAAAGTATAGTTCATCTAACTAATAATAAAAATGAATAATGACAAATTTGGATGATTGGGGACGATCAAATGAAAATAATCAAGTGAAATTCACAACGACACAAGACAATATAGTTTGTAAAACTCTAAAAGTACACAAATTTTGAAATACAAAAAATTTGTTACAAATAAATTTG